>VZSZ01000054.1:534546-548484 GCA_013398815.1 Ibidorhyncha struthersii | reverse complement strand
GGCGCCCGCGGCCTGCCCGCCCCTCGGCGGCGGCCCGGGGCGTGTGCCGGAATGCGGGCGGGGCGGGCGATGTGGCGAGGCCCGGCCCCCTCCACCGCCCGGTTGCCGCGCGGCGTTGCCCGGCCGCCAGCCGCCGTGGCCCGGGTAGGCTGCGGGGAGAGGCCGCGGTTGGCGCGGGGGGAGCCGGGGGAGGCCGAGGGCGCGGTAGGTAGCGGCGCGGGGCAACCGCTGTGTCCCAGGAGCGGGCGGTGGGGCAGAGCAGGGCTTCTCCCGCGCCCCGCGGGGGACGGGAAAGGCCGCGGCCGGCGTCTCTGCCTGGGCAGCCGCTAATCTGCGGGAGACGCCGCTGCCTGGGCTCTGGGGGCCGGCTGTGGAGCCTGGGGGTGGAGGGAGTAGGGCGGCGGTGGTTGTCACTGCCGGGCCGGGGNCCCTCGGCGGCAGGGTGAAGCGCGGTGCCGCCGCCTCTCCCCGCGCCCTCAGGGCTCCGGCGTCCTCTCTCAGCAGCTCTGCTGCTTCCCCCACCTCCCCCCGCTGACTCCCTGAAAAAAAAAACCAACCCAAAACAAGAAACAAGAGAAAGAGCCACGAACATTAGAAATCAGACTGCTCCGTCTTAGGGGTAGTTATATCAGAGAGGAAAGCAATGCGACCTGCAGCCGCGCAGTTCCCGAGGTCGCCTGTGGGCTTTTAAGTACGGATTTGTTTTTTCCTTCCTCCACCAAAGACCTGAAGGGTACGTTTTCACTTTCAGAGATTAAAACCGAAGCAGCGCTGGGGAAGAACGGACATGCTTGACACTGGTCTGCAGCTGCTTGTGTTGTGCTGCGTTGTTTACCCGAAAAGGGGAGACTGACACCCTGTTATTTTCATCCTTGACTTCTTATTGGGTTATGATATAACTGTAACAATAAAGCAAAAACTGCGGAAACAGCACCTGGGAACTGAGCATGGTAGGATCTTGAACAAAAGTGGTTGATACCGACGAAAAGAAAAGAGGAAGGGAAGGAATGGCATCCCGAGAGAGGCTGTATGAGCTTTGGATGCTTTACTGCAGTAAGGTAAATATTTGGCGGGGGAGGGTGGGGGGTCGGGCTGCTTGTATGTCTTTTTCCTATTTTGTTTGGAAGTCAGGTATTTAAAACGTATCTGTAACATCTTTTAACACTTTGGGTTTTTTAGAAGTTGCGTAGACTTCTGTAAGGATATAAGTGCACTTAGGCTATTTACAACCTCGTCTCTTGATTTGCTGTTCAGGTTGGGCGTTTTTGTGTGTGAGGTTTGAATTGCGCAGTGTTCATGGCTCAACTTAAGCAGTTATTGTAGCTATATCTTTTAACTATGTGAATGCATACGTTCATGTAATTCTTTGTTTTGTAGGGCCGTGGCTTTAAGATGTATTGCATTAATTTAATTCGCTGCTGTCAAGTATTTAGTTTTATACTTACTATTTTCTGTGCCGCTTCAATTTCATTTAAACTCTGTTATCCAAAGCCTTCCCAAAGAGCAATTTATTAAGTTGCTCCTGAGTCTTCCTTTGCTGGTTATCACTGTAACATCTAAGTACTCTGTTAATAATAACGAATTTCCTTCACCTGGCCAGGAGTGTTATTAAAATACTGTCCTGTCTCCTCTTGCATTGTACAGTGTAAAACAATTAATATGTTTAAAGCACAGGTCCTAATTGCTGCCGGGCATGCTGAATATGTACACAAATTGGATTCAGATAACTATTTAGACAATCTGCTAAAATAAGGAACATAAAAGTAGCTGTAAAGGCAAGGGAAAGTACCGGCCTACTGTCATATAGGAGCTCGGTGGCAGTGGCAAGGATAGCTTTTGGTGGCCTTATTAGCTGGCTTTGTTTTGCCTTTTCTCTTTGCAGTCTCATGCTTCATATGTATCACAGTTTCTTCAACTCTTCAAATCAGTAGGACATTAAGGGTAGAACATACATTCTCTTGTTCTTCCCAGTTCATTTCTAGGGAAGGCCCATCGCAAGAGCATAGAATATGAGATTTTAAGTACAGACCATCTTAACAATGCAAGTGCATAAAGCAGTAGATGAAGGTTGCACAAAATGGTCTTAATTGTAGCTTTTCTTAATTTGTATGTGTGTGAGTCTGCAACCCTAATGCTTTACATGTAGTTAAAAATAAAACTAGTGCAAACATAACACATGGTATGACTTCTTACTGCTACCTGCGTGGGTGATCTGTTGGGTTGAAACATATTTGCATAGACCTTTGCCATTTAAACTAATGTAGTAATGCCAATGGCAGGGGGAAATGGACTAGCACTGGAGGAGATGAATGTTTTGCCAGTGAGTTCATCGATGTGAGAACAACAAAGACACTTGGAACAGACTCCAAGAATCCAGGCTTTCCTCAGCTTTGGGAGACACAGGGCTGCAGAGATGAGCCAAGCTCTGAATTTCTTTGCCTAGCCAATGTTTGTCTTTTTCCTCCCTAGTTCTTTATAAAATTCTTTTGTATGTCTTATACCTTCTCCCCCTTTGCTTGAACCTTTCATTCAGATTGTATGCTTTCCATTTCCATGTTGTCCGTGTGCTAGCAGGAAGTTTGCATAAATAAAGGAGTGCTAGTTAAAATGTGCATGTGTTAGATCACTAAGAGGATGTTCAGTTTCTTTATGGGAATGATGTGTATGCAGTCTAAGTCAGCCCTCAGATGGTGGGTGATGTATTATTAAAAAAAAAAATAATCTTTTTATATACTTGGCCTCCATGAGCTGTTGGTGACTTTTTGGCCTTTTTTCTTCCAGACCTGTATATTAAGGGCACGATTAGGTGCATTTGTATGTTGATAAGTACTTGTTCTTAAGTAGGAAAAAATATTTTTTTAAAATAAAATAGCTTGTTTTCAAAATTTGAAGGCAACTAGACCGACTCCAAAAAAGGAGTCTTCACTTTTTCAAAAAGTGCTAGACACAAAACTGTTTTTTCCTTCTTTACCTCCCTCTTTCTCTCAACTGGTCCAGGTTAAAATCATATCTCATTCTGCTTGAGGCAGGCATCCAGCATAACCATGTTTCATCTTGGATTAAGCTTGGTGAAGTTAAGAGCAACTGAAGAAGCTAGGTCTTAGGATGTAAAATGTCGTGAAACCTTAATGTAAATTACATTATTCAGTCATGTATTGAAAACCTCTGTGTGCTGTATTTTGTTCTCCTTGGAGCATCTATAGCACAATGGGAAGGTGTAGCAATAAATAATCACCAGTGACAGGATATAGTGGTTTAGGGAGAAGTCTCTTTATACCTGGGACTACCCAGTGAAGTGTAGTATCATATCCTGTATGTTGCACTGTCATGACTTTGTTGTGGCTAACATCCTGGGAAGGAAAGCTAGGCAATTTCTCCAAACTACAAAAACTGCTGGAGACTCACAGTTGGGTAAGGTGGGAATTTGTTGTGCCCCAAATCCCAAATATGTGGCTTTAGCTTTTGCAGCCTTACTAGCTAAGGAAATAGTGAAAGCCAAGCTCCTTTTTTGTGTGTGTGTGATGCTTCAGATTGTTGCTAATAAGTAGCCTTGTTTGTCTCGCCTTTTTTAGATAATCAGGTCCTTCGTGATAGTATGTTAAATATAGCACCCTGTGCTACAGCAACAAAGCTTTTCACGGCTTTAAAGTGATGGATAATGCTGCGTTACCATCTTACCACTATCCTGGGTCATGACTGTTGTTCTTTGTGGTCGCTTGACATCTCTGGCAGCGTCAGGTGTCCGTTGCAACAATTACTTTTGTGCAAAGTAACATTAGGAGGGCATTTCTCTATTTTCATTGCCTCTTGTGCAGTTTATCAGTTGGAGATATGAGCAGACAGCAGCATGTAACTAGGATCTGTGTAGAAGTGGTCTTTGGATGACACAGTGTATGAGGTGGTTTCTTTGTTTTTATTTTTTCTTCTTTCTCTTAAGATTATGTTTGAGCGGCTGCGAAAGTTCATTTTTAGTTGGTATTCAGTTGTTTTTCATCCTGCAGTTTCTAATCTAAGGTTGAGGTTTGGTTTCGGATTTTTTTTTTTTTTTTAACACTTCTGTTGCCCTGAAAGCTATCATGTAGGGCAATAACTACAAAGCTGCAGATTGCAGTCTGCAGCTTAAGATGCCCAATGAAAGTAGTAGCCACACATGATTTGTAATGCTTCCGGTGTTGTATGGAAGCAGTTTAAAAATTCATTAAATTTAGTGAAGTTTAGATTTCAGTCACTGGGATTGTATCACAGCATTGTATTGTTAATAGTCTGAGCTGTTCCTCCCATGATTTTTTTATTGTTGGTTGTTTTTTTTTTTAAATGATGATGTCAAACATTCTGCAAAGAAAGCATTGTTAAGGATTCAGCTTGCTGGCATGTTTTTAGTGATTTTCAGTTTCAAATGATTTTGTTTTTTTTCTGTTCAATTCTCTGTAATGTACAATGCTGTTATTCACTTGAATATTGATATGGATGTAAGCTGCTGTTCTCTCATCTAGATGTAGGAATGTGTGCATTTTTAGATAATTATGTGTGGAATAGGTAACACAGGTCCTTTCTGTAGAAGTCGCTAGGAGAAATTTTCTCCAGTAGGCTAAGTAGACAATGTTAGTATCAAGCATATTGATTGTCAGTCAAAGTCATCAACCTACACAGGAGCACGAAACACTTCTTATGTAAGTGCATATGCAGCAGATACCTGAAAATGCTTTGCTAATGTAAATTGACAGGAGAAGAGCTCTATTAGGTGAACTGAGGTAGTCTGGGAAAAGGACATGCTTTCATGTGTGTCTGTGACCTTTTCATGTCACTGAGGTAATCTCTACCAGTTTTGCCTTGTAGCCATAGACCAGCATGGCTGTAATAATACTACTGTTGTAATATTAGTTAATTAACCTTTTCTTCGATGTTAATTATGTATCAGTATATAAAATTAATTCCTGTTTTATAATCCTGTGAAGTAACTGTTGCTGCAGATTCAAATTAAAGAGATTCAACTTCTATCTTATCTGTAAGATTTTTAACTGTGTATTTCTTTTCTTCCAGTTGTTCTGGTAGGTATTTCAGACTCTTAGACTTAAAACATGTCAGGATTTCTGATATTTTTGATTTTACTCAGAAAGTGTTCAGATACCCTTTTATATGGAAAGAGATTTTTCTCTGTCAAGAAAAAAATAAATCCCCAATTGCCTTCAGGAGGCGTTTCAAAGGCATAAATGCAGGCACTTAGCTGCCACATGGACCTCAGAAAATCTTCTTTTTTTGTTGTATTACAATGGTTCTGAGCTTTTTCTTACACTCTCATCTTCAGTAAAGCTCTGATTTCAAGTAAACACTGCCTTATCTTGTAGGTGATACAGTAGTTTGAAGGGAATGCTGCGAGTCTGTTCTTCAGCCGACTTCTAGCTTGTGCTTCGCATTTTAGTGTCATTAATACAGTAGGGACTTCATGTGTTAGCAGCTGTAAAGCTAATCATAATGCTCTGGTCTTTACTAATGCAGATAGCTGAGACAGTCCCATCCCTTGCTGTGTTAAAAGCAGCGGACTTGTGAATAAGCTGTCATCTTAAATGCACTTTCTTATGTTGTGCTGTATTTCGCGTTTGTATTTACAAAATCTGATTGTATCGAGATAAAGATGTAGTTTTCTCTCTGGCATAGTGAGGGATATCTATATATTATAAATATTTTCTCATTCAATGTTGTAGCATAGAAAGAGATGTGGTACTTTTTTATAGGAGAGCATTTTCTAGCACTAGATCAAAAACTGGACAGAAAAAAACATGAAATGTGACTGTATGCATTATCATAAAAATGTCCTAAAGTGGTTAAAGTCCTGTTGCTTTGAGTTGTTTTTTCCTCATTTGGCGTCCTTATAGGCTGCTTACAGGAATCGGAGGAAGGCTTGAATGAGAAAATAAGTGATCTTGGGAGGAATCATGATTTCTGTGTTAGTCAGGAGCAGGCCACTGTGATGAGTGAAGCGCTACAAACGGTGGTGTGCTGGCAGCGCTGGCTTTTCTGTGATTGCATGGCTGTCTCTATGACCGGAAGACCGTTGCAATGTAAATACTTCGAAGCTGAAGCTTTAACATATAAACGTGCATTTAACTGGCTTGAGTTAAACTTACATTCGCAGTAGGAGGACTAAACAGGTAATTTAAACTAATGTGTACTCTGTGCTTTAAGCGAGAAGAGTCTGTGAAAGAGAATAATTTCCATTCATTCCCTGTTCCTGTGTCTTAATCCTAGCAATACTATGTAGAATTGAGATAAATTTGGTCTTAAATTATGAGAATAAATTTATGTGCCTTTGAATCCTTTCAATGATGTACTCCCTGAGGGGAATCCTGTTAGCATCAGCTACCTTGTGTTGTGCCAAAACTAACATAAAAAGAGGACAATCTTGATAGTAAAAAAGTTGGCTTGGAGCAAGAATTTACCAGTGTTCTCGGTGTGTGGTGTCACGGTCTTGCTAAGCTGACCTACTAACTGGCTGTCACTGACAAAAGGGCTCTTACTGTATTGTCAGCATCCCTTCGCTACTGTTTTACAAAGTACTACCTCACAGACAATATTTTTGTAGTTCAATTGGATCCATCAGTCACCTGCACCAAAAAACTGGGGCACTTAATGGGATGTTCAGCAAGTGACAGCAAATGTATACGTTGCGGAAGAGTGTTATGAAATTACAAGGGATGGTTCATCAGTTTATATTAAATAATGTGAGTTTTTGCATGTAAGAGGTTTTTAACCTCTGTTCCTGTGTAAAATTTGTAAGTATTTGTAAATAAACTAAAGTTTATGATCAGATCAGCTTTTAGACATGACTGTTGTAGGGCTGCATAAAGCAGTATGATTTAACTGAATTTGTTCACCAAAACGATGTTGTAGTTGTGTTTCTCAAAGAAATGTGGTTTTAGTAAAATTATGCTTAGTAGCAGTGAGAAACACGTAATTCAACAACAATATAATCTTTGATGTTAAATTGTAAGCCCCGTGTGAAACACTGACCTTTGCGTCCCAAATATGATCTCATCCTGACTTAGCTTGCACTTGTCTTCCTTCTTGTGCAATTGCTGATTTGTCGTGATTCATATCACATCACTATATATTGCTTTTGTTATATTAGATAAAGAAGTATTCAGCTTACAGCTAAATGAATACTTGAGCAAACCAAATGTTCAGTAAAAGTAGTTTTTCATAAGTCACTGCCATGTAAATTCATGCTTCTGCTAAAAGTAGTGAGTGAAGATTTATTAAACAATTGTCGCGTACAGTATCTTTTCTGCAGATTGTTTTAAATAAATCTCTGCATTCTGAGAGAGTGTAACTTGTAGAAGAGCACGTTGTAAGTCACTTGTGGCTGTGTGTCGGTGAAAATATCTTCGTACTGTCTTTATAAGATGCTGAACTAAGAATGGATATAGATAAACAAGAACAGTTGGTCTTCAATTCTGAATTTACTGTCTGCTATTTAAAGAGGTCCCTCATAGTCCAAGAACTAACGTAATTCTGATATTCACAAATATAGAACTTTTCATATAAATAACTGATGTGTATATTGAAGTCATTAGTCTCCTAACTTACAGTAGCCGTTACCTTCCTTAATTATGGCCCAGGGTGACCTTGTGCTGATGGTTGTTGAGACACAGAACAGGGACTCAGCCACAGAGAATGCAAACTTCAGGTTGAAATAAGACGGCAGATGAATCTAAACATACAGTGATCTAAGAAAACCATAACATTTTGCAAGCTGTGGAGAAATTATTTTTGTTTCTTATATTCTATAATATATTTGGCAATACGTATATGTAGCCGCTGCTTCTAGGTAAAGAAGCGTCTGAGGTTTGTCCCTGCTTTTGCTCTAAGATTCAGGGTTTTACTGGTGTCCAGCATGAGGTTGAAATTCCTGCGTGCCCACAGGTTTGTGGATTAGTGCTTTGCAGAATTAATGAGAAAAATGCCGTTCTGAACATACCAACAAATGTATTTCAGATCAAGCTTTTACTGCACTGAAAGAATCAAGTGTCTCTTAAATGGAATGATTTATCACAAAGCTAGGAACACAGGCTTCTAGTTCTGTGTGTTGATGTACTAACGCAAGAGTGCATTTAACAAACACTGGGCTGTTGTGTGGTATCTGAGTTATGCCACTTTTAACTTGGTCATCTGTTTCAGATCCGGGGATAGCATGTGTCCTGATAAAAAAAAATATTGCAGAACCAACTCAAATATGCAGTATGTTTGTGCTGTAATACAGAAATAGGAGAAAGGCTTGCCAGCTGCCTGTTGAACAGCATTGTAGCTTAATGCCTGAATCCAAATGTTGTCAATAGATACTATTAAAATATTTACATGCTTCAGAAAGGTTAAACAGCTTCCATAGAAGAGAAGCTTCTTTAATTACTGAGCTTTTCTTGATGAAGGAAACGTATATAAGAAGGAAAAAAACACTGAAACATGCACATCTCAACAATACAGATAAGCATCTTATTTTTTAAAGTCATTTGTTCGGGTAACTTTTCCAATTTACCTTCTAGTAAATGGGAGGCTGCAGTAGGATGGGAGGATGGGAGATACAACAGGAAACACCAAGAAATGAAAATTTTACTTGATTATTCTCATCATAAACACTGTTTTAAGTTTGACAGCTCACTAAGTCTCCTCCATGAATCTGCAAATCTAAACATTAGCTGGTAGATTTTGGTGCTGATAAAATATTTGTGTGTGATGCTTTCTCTGAAATTTGAAGCATTTATAATAATCTGTTTGTGCAATTTATGACTGAGGATTGCATGTACCTGTGGTAAGCCATAGGAATAACTGGCATTAAATAATTGATTGGCCATAGAGTAACACTGCTAACTATGGCTGTGCAAAAGTAGGAATTAAATTTAACTGTAAGAATGGCTAATTATATAGTATCTAAAAGCGGACCATATTTTGAAACAGTAAGGATATTTAAGAGGTTAAATTCCAAAGGCTTTAAAGGCTTTTGAATGCTTTATCTAAAGGGCATTTGAGGGAGGCACAAACAAAACCTCAAAATAAATTAATGGTTAAATAGTACTCTTAGCTAGCACAAAGAGAGCATAAAATCAAAGCACATGCTAAACCTTCGATTATCTTATAGACAGCAATTTAACATAGAAAATGCACTTTTATTCAAATAATCAGTCGTAGTAATTCTGGCTTTTAGACTGAAGTTGTGGGAGGGATAGGGATGAAGAGAAACCTTTGAGAGCATATTCCTGAAGTCTGAATGAAAACAGTGAATGTGTTTGCTTTTAATTATTAGTGTAGGAAGAATTGGTACTCTTTTATTGTCAATTATCATTCACTATAATCCACTTAAGAACCTGTAGGAGTATCCCATAAGACATTTAAAAACTAATAAGGAGGTGAAGGCAGAGGTTGAAAAGGCAGCACTTGCATCAGAAAGAAGAATTTAGCATTAATGCCAGAAACATCTATGAAAAGTAAAGTGAAAATGAAGCAGTTTGAGTTTGACTCCTTTAATAAGATAGCAGGATTATTCTTTTAGTATGAGTAATAACTTTAGGAAAACATTGTACCTTCATACGGTTTACTGCCACTTTTCACTTGGAATCTGGAAGGTACATTTAGGAACTGAGAAAAAGTTTAGGAAGTTATTGAAACTTCTTATTCTAAAAATATTGTGCATGAAAGAGTAAATGCTTGGGTTCTGGGGAAGAGTGATTGGAAATGTTAACTGACAATATATGTGGGGCATCAGCCCAGAGTTTCCAGTGACGTAACCCTCAAGTTTTGTAGAACGTGATTGTGGTAGATGCAGGCTGCTTGTAAGTCGCCTTACCAAATTTGTCAATAAATATTTGGCTAATGCATTCAGTTATATAAAACTTGGTATTCATTTACCTGTGCATTTGTTGGATTTAGGACTAGCTGGAATGAAGTTTTCTTGATAAATGATTGAAGCTTCGTGGGAATGGTAGGCTAAATGGTTTAACATGTTCTGAGAAGCAAGGAAGCAAAAGGTTTCATGTGATGGTTCTGATTTTTATTTTGTTTTAAATAGCAATTTTGGTTAGATCTGCAGTGTTCACATGCTTTCAAGGGCAGACTTGGAATTTGGTGAGAAAATACCATGATGAGAAGGATGGTCCTTTAATATTTGTTGTGTGTAATAACCTGAAATACGGAAAAAGGTCTCAAAAATGGCGATGAGTACAGTGGCTCAGGTATACAGTACATACAGTTTTTCCTCCACAGGACCCTGCATCATTCATTGTACCATATGGGTAAAGAGAATAAATCAAAAAGAGAACAAGGATGTTATTTGCAGAAATCTGACTTCATTATTTACCAGTGCCAATCATTTAAAAACTGTACCAGTGGAATTGCAATGGATGCCAAGTTGCACAAGTAACACAAATTCTGTTGTGTCCTAGTTTTCGAGTCTTTGACTTTAAGGATGCTTTTGAAAGGTGGATTTGTTTGTTTTTTTTTTTTTATACCTTCAGTGTATAGTTCAGCTGCAGTACCATGTTAACGTAAGGCCTGGTGAGGCTGAGAAGGCAAAACCAAACAGGTAAATCCATAGCTAAAGAAATAAAAATTTGCTGTAGTTAAATTTGGTGTAAAGTTATGACATGACACTTTGAAACAAATACAGACTTCTGTTTGATAAGCTGTACACAAGTTCTCAGCATTTTTCTTTATCTGCTGAAAGACTTGACAATATCTAGCTGTTGATATACTGAAATAATATGCTGATGTTTTTACAGTTGCAGCACCATCCTGCTTCCTTTCAGTCTGTCTGTGTTAAACTTTTATTGTCTCTTGTATCACACAGAAAGTTAGAAACTTTATGGGGCAAAAGCTGGCTTTGTGTGTGGTGGTGTTAAAACTCAGCCCTTTTTTCTTGTAAAACGATGGCATAACTTTGAGTTTCAAAGCAATCAAGTGTTAAACTCTAAACCTTTCCTAAGCTACACTTTGAATTTTCATTAAGTTTAGGCTTATCTTGACACTGTAGACTTTTGAATTATTTAGGATGCTTCTTGTTCCTTTAGGCTTAAAATACAGCTTCCAGCTTTTACTGCTGTTGGTTTGTTATGTCAACTTTGATGGGAAAAGTGGATGTTAATAGGATGTAATATGTCGCAGTATGGTAAATTCCTGGTAAGTGGACTGTGCAGTGGACTCCGGAAGGCTGAAATACTGTGTGCCAGCTTGTACATGGAACTTGCCTAGTGGTATTTTCTGTCAAATGTGAAGATGTTAAAATCTGAGTTCGGATTAACTAGATTTGTCCCATGGATGACATCAGTCACATGCCCGTTCCAAGTTACAAGGCTGTAATTGTATTGTCATTCAAAACCAACAGCAACAAAAAAAAAAAAAAAGAGCAAGAGAAAGGAAAAATAGAGGCTTTACTTCCATTTTAGTAAGAAAACTCTCTCATTTTGTTTTTCCAGTTTTCTTGGGGATCTGAAGTAGAAATGAAATTGAATAACAGGTCTCAGATAACTGTCTTTTTCTTTAACCTAAGGCATTAGCGGAAGATCATAATTATTTTTCTTGTTTTGAAAAGAGAATATATTAACTTTGACTTCTAATGTCTGTGAGCTACGTTTTGTCATGATTGGCGGCTACAGGTTTATTTTGGTATAAATCTCTATGACAAATGGAAGTTTTTAACTTGTCCCAAAATAGTTGTTTCTGTCATGATTCACTGCAACTCCCATTTATAAAACAAAACACCCCACCTTTTTCTTTTAGTTCCAGAAACAGAACGGACTGCTTGTGTGAATTTTGAAAAAGGAGGTTTATAATTACTCGCCAGGGGCCTTTCTGCTTGTGGATCAACAGCTGATTCAGAAATTAGTAATGTGATTAAAATGAAAAGTTGTGCCCAAAGGTGTTTCCCTTGATAATTAGAATTGATTGATTGAATTTATCAAGGCAATTTACCCAGTTTAGAATGGTTTATCATGATGTCTTTTATTAATTCTAAGTGTAGTGTTGCTGCTATAACAAAACTTTTCAGGGTTTATTTTGGCATTTTACACATTTGAAGTGTTCACAAAAAGCGTAAGCACTTTGACATATTTCAGAATAAAGGCTGCTAGGAGGTACTGTGCTGAAAATGTTGCCTTTTATGTCTGAAAATATGAGGAGGAAAAAGCTCCCTTAAAGCAAACTTTCTAATCCCCCAGTGAATAGTCTATTTCAAACAGTGTTGAGAAATGTTCTACAATTCTGCATTATGCAGCCTACTTCAATTAGTTCTAACACTATTAAACTCACCAGTCATCTAAAGGCAGTATTTCACGTTTAATTTCCTGGTGTTACTTTTTGTAGGTCTAATGCAGCCTAACACCAAGGGATTGTTCTTATTTTAAATATAATGCTTGGGGATGGGGGATTAGTTACCATAATACAAGTGCCAGTGAGATTTTATGGTAGTATTTCTAAGCTGAAATCCACTTTGAAGGTTGACTGACTGCTACACACAGTAGTTAGACCAGGCTTGCTATTTCATGACTGCATGTTAAATTTAACGACTTCAAACAACTGTCTTGTCAGACAAGTCAGGCTTGTCTGACAGTCGGACTCTGAACTGCCCTGCAGGGAATTTTTGCCTTTAGAGCATGGAATGCAACACTGCAAATAGCCTGGGGTGGATCCAGCTTTTGTTTTTAGCAACTAATACTTCCTGAACATAGCTATAAAAATTGTACTGAGCTTTGCCCTTCTAGATGTGTCTGTTTGCTTGAAGCCTTAGTAGAAGTGGAAGTTACCGTTAACTGTAAAGGCAACACATACATAAATACATAAATAGTGTCGATTTGAAACCTTGGATAAATGTGCCTGTATTCCACAGTTGCAGGTCCAAAGACTTTCAGTGGGAGGACTTAAATGCTAGTTTTGTGTAAAATGTTTTCATTTAACTTAGAGTAAGCTGTAAGTGTTCAATACTACCTGGCTTGTTGTGAAATCAAAAAATGTTATTACTGGTGCAAAAAATTCTTTTTCTTGTTAACCTTCTTATGTAGGCAAACTAGTCACTGAAAAAATAACTGGATTAGAACATTCCTGTCATTTCTTTCATGAGTCTTCGTAAAGAGTAGAGAAAGCTATTGTAATTCCTAGAGAATTTAGTATATCAAAGACAAGAGCCTGTCCCAACTTAGCATAGATTTTTGGTTATAGTTTCTTTTCACTTCACTGCCTTAGAGAATGTCTTACCTGTCAGAAGGGCATTAGACTAGTCCTTCTCTCTGCTCTTGGCTTTGTTTCAGTGTTGTTAAACACTAAAGTTGATGTTAACGTTGAGAGCTTGTTTCCCTCTTCCACCAAGTCCAAGGGTGGCTTTGCTAGAGTTTTTGTGTATATATTGCAATTGTTAAAATGTTAGACTTCATGGGAAACTTGCTAATTGTTTGGCACTGTTTAGCCACACTATTGCTATGCATACTGTAGACCAGTAGAGTGGTTTTATTTAGCACTTTTTTTTTTTTTTTTTTTTTTTTTTTTTTTTTTTTTTTAGTGCGGTGTGGTTTTGCTTTAAACTGTTCTTTTTTTTTGAGGTACCTGTTAGAAACATTATACTACTCAGGCCTGGCAGTCTGTCTTTTTAAAGTGTAAAGAGCTATGACAACTATTATTGTGCTGAGATGTTCTTATGAAAATGGAGGCCTAAAGGGTGGTGTGATGTTTTGTGGGTGTAGGTTTATTTGTTTGTTTGTTTTAAAGAAAACCAGAAGTATTTAAGGAAGGGAAGGAACAAGGAAGTATTTTCACTTTCAGGTACTCTGAGCTACATTTGATTTAATAGGCTTAAAATACTTTTGGGCTTTTTTTTGTTAGTGCAGGTGAATGACTGAATGTTGCTATAGCAGTTTCACGGGCCTTCATTACAATAAGTTGACCTCAGAAGCTGAAGCTGAGACT
>VZSZ01000054.1:448331-525204 GCA_013398815.1 Ibidorhyncha struthersii | reverse complement strand
CCCCCCCCCTTTTGGAATACTTACATTACACACCTAGTCTTGTTAGGGAAAATTGATACTATGTGTCCACAAATTTAACTTTTAGATTTTTGTGGTGATATAGTAGTAATTTTCTCTGGGGTGGAAAGAAGTTTGATCACTTATAAATATTTATATTTATTTATATACTCTGTAGTATATCGAGTTTTAGTAATCCCAATTAGTATTTCTTGTGCCAGTCTTGCATAAGGCAGTAAATTCTCATGGGTTGTGCAATAGCACAGTCAGGCAGCTACTGCAGAGAAAACATTCTTTGGGACATGAGGCATGAAGGGTATGCTGTTTGCTCTCTTGTAAAGCATTTTACGATCTTACTGAAAAAGACTTGTTGGCCATTTTAGGGAAATTACTTCTGGATATATGAATTCAGCTGTCAAAAATTGTGGTCTTCCTTATACAGAGATGGTGAATTATCAGATTATGAGGAGCTATGCTTATAGTCCTAGAGGGTATGGATCTGCTGGCACCTTGAGGGGTGAAGCTGCTATCACAGAAATTAAAATTTCTTTCTTGACAGTTGTGTTAAAAAAAAAAAAAAAGGCAGTTTTCAGTTTTGTGGTTAGTGTCTCTATCAGTTTAGGGCCTAGGGCCTACAAAATTTGTCTTAAAACTTTTTGAATCCCTTGAGATTCTGAATCCTAGGATCTGAAAAGCAAATTGTTCAACTCTGTGAAGAGGCAAGAACTGTATTTGGTCCTCTCTATATGTATAGATAACACTTGTTTTCTAGGACATGGGAGCTTGCTGTCATTTATACCTATCCAGTTGTTTTACTAAATTGTTTTACTAAATCTCAGTTTTTCCCTTCTGCATAAGATTCCTTTTCAACTTTAGAAGCTAAGCAATGTATTGTTCCCTATTTCCCTCAAGTAATCGGTATCACAGAGTTTAGTGTCAGTCATTGCATTTATCCACACTTTTTGCTGCTTATTCTTACACAGATGTATGCATGCAAGTGTCATCAGTGAATCTTTGAGCAAGCTGAATTTTTTGTTTGTTGTAATTTTCCCCCTGGCTTTGGCCATGTTGAAGGCTTTTGTAAGTTGTAAGGCTCTTGCTTGTGTCCTTTTCCTGTGTAGAGTTCACAGAGGATGTGTCAGGGTAAACAGCTGATGCCAATGGATAAACAAGCAGTGGATAAACAGTCTTCATCCCAGAGAATGTTCTAACACATCTATATATTTCTGTACTGTTGCTGAAATGGCTTTCTGTATGGCTGTTCCTGGAACACTGACTTAGCTACTGGCTTTATTTGTGATTTTTTTTTTCTTTTTTCTTTTCTTCTTTTGGTTCTTGCAGGTGTATTTCTAAAAATGTTTCAGTTTAGCAAAAAACAATAGGCAAGAATACCTAACGTTCTTCGGGGCCGTGTCTGGCCTTGGTAGAGTTGTCACACCAACACAGTAGTCTTGCCTTCTAAAAATAATTAGATAGCAGAAAAAAAACTATTTGCTGGGTTAATGATATCCAGAAACTAATAAGGATGGGTCAGCTTTTCATGCAAAATCAGTGTGCCAAGAGTCAGATGGATTTTTGAGAGCTCCCTCTCCTGCACGTTCAGACCCTGATTTTCAAGTCTTCCTTTGTTTAACCTTACTGTGAACAGTTTTCTTTTTTGTATTTAATCTTTTGTAAATCATGTAAGATAGACATGAAATTCACTGTGGATGAATACCAACAGGGCTTCAATAATTATTTAATAATTGGAATCTCATTTATTTGGACACTTTTAATCTTCAGTAGAAAGTTGAAAATGTTCCCCTTGTGTTTATTTTTCATGTTTCATTCCATTGTGCCCATCCCTTTCATTATTTAGGGATTTCCTAGGCCACCCGTTTACCTGCTGAAGATCATGCAATTTCTCTGTGACAATGAAGGCAGATCTTTGCATGGCGGAGCATTTAGGAATCCACTTAATGAATTTTTAATACTTTTTTTTCAATGCAGTTCATTGCGGGGAAAAGGAGGTTTGAGCTGCCATATCATCACCAGGCATTTCACAGAATGGTAGGGGTTGGAAGGGACCTTTGGAGATCATTCTAGTCCAATCCCCCTGCCAAAGTAGGTTCACCTAGAGGAGGTTGTACAGGAATGTATCTAGGCGGGTTTTGAGTATCTCCAGAGAAGAAGACTCCACAACTGCTCTGGGCAGCCTGTTCCAGTGCTCTGTCACCCTCAAAGTAAAGAAATTTTTCCTTGCGTTAAGATGGAATTTCCTGTGTTCCAGTTTGTGCCCATTGCCCCTTGTCCTGTCACTGGGCACCACTGAAAAGTCTGGCCCCATCCTCTTGACAGCTACCCTTTAGATATTTGTAAGCGTCAATGAGCTCCCCTCTCAGTCTTCTCTTCTCCAAGCTAAACAGAACCGGGTCTCTCAGCTTTTTCTCACGAGAGAGATGCTCCAGTCCACTGGTCATCTTCGTCGCCCTCTGCTGGACTCTCTCCAGTAGTTCCTTGTCTTTCTTGAACTGGGGAGCCCAGAACTGGACACACTACTCCAGATGTGGCCTCACCAGGGCAGAGTAGAGGGGGAGGATGACCTCCCTCGACCTGCTGGCCATGCTCTTTTTAATGCACCCCAGGATGCCATTGGCCTTCTTGGCCACAAGGGCATATTGGTGGCTCATTTCCTTGTGATTCATTAGAAAGTGTGAGCCATCAGTTCAGTAATACTTCTTATAGAGGTTTATTGGAACACTATGGGAGCACACTGAAAATTATTGGTAACATGTCATTTGCATGACTAACAATTTTATGTGGGGTTTTTCTCTTTAGGGTGGATGACGTTCCTCCAGGAATATCACTGCTTCCTGATAACATTCTTCAGGTCCTTAGGCTCCAGCTGCTACAGTGTGTCCAGAAAATGTCAGATGGACTAGAAGAGCAGCAGCAGGCTCTGTCACTTTTACTTGTGAAATTCTTTATCATCCTTTGCAGGTATTTATTCTGATTGTTACCTCAGTGAGGCTACTGTTTTATTTAAGAAATCTTGATGTAGCCTATAAATATAGTCGACACATACAATGTGATTTGGCACTTCCCAGTAGAAACAGAAATGCCACTTCTCACAGCTTTCAAAATAAAGGAAGAGGGAATAAAAGAGAGAGAAGGGAGCGATGTAATCATCTAGTAATAATGTTTGCCATGAGAAATGGAATAGAAGGGGATTAGACACTAAATTCCTTGTAATTACATAAGATAAATCCATGGGAATTCAAGATACGGTGTACCTGGTATAAGAAATACTTCTACAAGAACAGGCACACTCTAACAAGTGTTTGATGTGAAATAAGTCGAGAGAGAATTGTAGAGGAAGAACTATTTCACATTCTTAACATGCTTCTAATTCCATAAACAGCTTAGGAAACTGACTTATTACACTATTAATGCAACTGTCTTCCTTCTGAAACTTACGCTTTATTTTGTAATTCTTTTGAAGCAGGTGAATAAACTGTTTTTATGGATCTGTTCCTCACTATTTCTTCAATCTTTTATTGCAAACTGCATTAAGAAAGGAAGGGGATAAAATGTAATAGGGAATCTCCTTTTCTGAGGAGTATTTGAAGCAGCTTTTTTGAGTCCTTTGGCTCTCCTTACCCCTGAAAAAGTACAAAGGGCTGTAGGGCAGTGTTTAAGTATCCTGAAGTATTAAATATAAGCCAAGCAGATGGTGGTGATGTGTTTCTGAATTACAAACTGTTGCCAGTCTTATTTAATTGCTGAAAAGTTCTTCTTACGTCATCGCTTCGGTATCTGATCTTTGACTTGTCCTCAAGACTGAGAAATAACATGTGCACACTATTTCTTGGTTGGTATTGATTTATTTATGTTCTAAAATAATTTATTAGATGTTTGTTTTCCTTGGGAGAATTTAAAGTGAATAAAAGCTTCTAGGTAATACATTTGCTAAAGTTTTAGGAAGTGTATGCACTAGTAATGTGGGAAAAGTGGAAGTTACTGTCTTTGTTATCAGATGCCATTTCTGAGCATTCTATTTAGAGTGTCCTGGGAATCTGCTTAACCTCTGAAACCCCGAATTCCAGATAGAATTGGCCTACAGCATAGTGACTTGGGCCTTTCTTTTCCTTCCTGTTAGAAGAAAACTTGTGAGCTCTGTTGCTGTGACAGAAATAAACATTTGAGTACATGCAGTCTTTAGGGGAGAGTATTTTTGAAATACTGATATACTTTTGTACGATTATAGACAGAATGTTGAAACAAACACTGTTTGAACTAGCCTCAAATGGTACACTGTGTACATTTCTGTGGTTTTTATGTTGTCTTCACAGAAATTTGGCTAATGTGGAGGAGATTGGGATGTGTTCATACATTAACCATGTTATCACCATGACTACGTTATACATTCAACAGGTATGTGGTTAACAATTCTCATCTGTTATTTTTTCCATCCAATCCTTCCTGCTCCTGCTTATGTGATCTGCTTTTTCAATAATAGTGTTGTGTGGGGAACAATTTGTGGGCTCAGAACTGTTTTGGAGGAGAACTTTCAAGTTCTAGAAATCTGACCACAGCTTTCTTTTCTTCCACAGTTAAAAAGCAAAACAAAAGAAAAAGAAGTGGCAGATCAGACCCCCATAGAAGAATTTGTGATACATGCATTGGCTTTTTGCGAAAGTCTCTACGATCCATATCGAAACTGGAGGCAACGAATTGCAGGGTATGTGTGGACTAGGACAGGATTATAAATACTGTGGTTTATGATAACTTTAGATAAACACTATGTAAAGTTTCTGACAGAACTACTGCTGCCTGATGTCAAACTAAAATAAAAATTATGCTGTTGCATTTTACAACTGTTAGAATTCATAGTCTTGAGCACGTGATACTGTGTTTTAGGTTTTTTTTTTTTTTCCCCTGAGGATACACTCTTTAGAATAGTGTTAATGAAATAGTTTTTCTACCAAAATTAAAATCATGAAGCAGGTGTGCTTGAAACTGGACTTCATTGCCATCAAAGTTGTCAGAGTACTAATATATCCTGTTCCATTTAGTGGAAAGCTGAGTTGTGAAGCTTTTTGAAAGGTGGGAAGCGTAGAGAGCCAGGAAATAGGATTTCCGAGATGCTTAATTTCTGCCATTCTAGGCACAGGTCCTGTTCTTTGAAGCTGCTAGTGATGCACTTTATCTGCTGTAACAGGCTCTTCAGAGACCTCCTAGAAATTTCTGAGAGATCTTTTTCATGCACAGTTCTCCCTTATTACCCCCAAATTAATTACAATAATGTTAAATGTATGTAGTCTTATATAGTTAATGTGTTTTTTCTGCTGTGTGTACAAGGGCTGAAGTTGTTTGCTCCTTGCTGCTGTCATTCAGAGCTGCTTTTCCTTTAGGTCATCAATTTTATTTCCATCAGGACCATTTTTACATGCATCAAACACTGGACCTGTGCATGCAAATAACTAAAGGCACAGAGAGATCATATCTCATGTTACATATTCTTGTAAAACCTCAGCACCATTCTCACAGCATACATTCTGTAGATCTAGCACAGCATTTGTGCTAGCTCTGTGACTTGTATTTGTGCAGCAAGTCACTTGTCTGACTCTGTGCAAACAGAGTGGGGATCACGTGAGCTGTGTACCTTGGCTGCTGGGGTTCTTTTGTAGTTCGAAACCTGCAGTATGCCATAATGCTGCATGGACTGCAGGTTTAATGAGGCTGTTATGAAAACAAAAAGTCGTATTCTCAATAACAGCTTGAATCATTGTGCACAAAGTTTTAAGGAGCATGTGAGGATCACAACTTCTGGTATTTTTGTGCAACATGAGAATTCTCCTTTTCTAGGACAGAGCATGAATTGACACCAGTTCTCACATATGGCCTGCCAGCGTACTGCTAAGCTATTTTCAGATTTAGTGTAGGTAATGCCAGCATATTGCATAGTATCTTAGGTAGAGTATAAGTACTCAAAGTCATTGAATTTACAACCAATGAAGGTGCAGAATTTGGCGGTGAATCAATATAATCACACCACAGAAAAGTGTTATGCTTTCTGAAACTGGATATGATTTAAATACCTTTTAAAAATTATAATATATTTACTGGCAGTCTGGAAGTTAAAACAAAATGAAATTTGAGGATATACTAAGAGGTGTTTGGTTGTAACTGACCAACATGAAGGTCTCTCCATTGCTTTCTCCTTTCAAAAATGGTCCCATTTTTCTAAACTGATGGAACAAGAAAGACAAAAGGAATGGGGTAGGCAGACCTGGTTGAATTAAGGCAAAAGAAGTTATTGAAGATCACAGTATAGATATGTTGCGTCTTTGAAAATAAATTTATGTGTATCAGTAGAATTATATCCCTTTAATTTGATGGTTGTTCCCCCCCCCGCAATGAACCCATAATAATGTTTTGTGCCCATTTCAAATTACATGGTTAAAAAATTTGGCAGTCTAGCTGGGGACTTAGTTACAATAACCAAGGACTAAGTAACAGGCTGCTGGTTTGAGTTTTTTTTATAAGACACTAAACCATATTGTAAAAAGCTACGGTATTTCTAGGAGCAGAACAGTAAATACTGTGAATTAGCTGTGATTCATTTTTTCAGGATGAAATACTACTTTACTATTTTTTTTAATGCTGTAGGCAAAAGATAAATCCTGATTTTTGGCAGTGTTTTCTACTATGAAGTCATAAATTAGTAAGTCATAAACAAAGGTATCGTCTAATTTCTTTGGTGTATCTTTTTTAATGTAATTGCAGACGTTTCCTTAGTACAGTTGAAAAGAGCAGACAGAAGTATAAACCAGCTTCCCTCACTGTTGAGTTTGTTCCTTTCTTTTACCGTAAGTATCATCATGGCATGTTTAAAACCAATCATTTTTTGAGGAGTGAACATACTGATTCCAAGTTCCTTTCCCCTAAGAATGCCTGATAAATGTAAAAGCCCCTTACTTGCTTTCCAAGGCTGAATGAAGCGGGTTGCTTTGTTTTCTTGTTTTTTGCTGTAAGCGTCACCATCTTGCCATTCTTACTTATTTGTAAGATGAAAGCCTTGTTTTTCAGACTTTCTTTCAGTGCCTAATGTGGTTTAATAGGGTTGGTTCTGTGAATTGCCAGCTTTCCCATTTATTAGGGTACGTACAGTGATGGGACTAAGAACCCTGTAGCAACTGTAATGATAACTCACAGGGAAAAATAATCTTAGGAAAGCGTTCGTGCATTTTTGTCTCAATATGATTTAATAGCTAGGAAGAAGGAAGCTCTGTGCCATCCAACTAGCAAATGCTTCTTGGACTGCAGTTTGGGAAACTGCTCTGTTTTGTGTCTGGTTACATCATTAAATGTCATGATGGCTACTTTGGCATTCCATGTGTTCTTACAATTAGAGATTGGCTGTGTGGAAAAGGAGGACTTATGTGGCCATGTTCTGTACTTAAATCTTGGGAAGGTGGGATGCCCAGCTAGTCTGCCAGTGTAGCACACTAAAGTGCTAGTGCCCACAGAATTGAAGCGGCAGGAATATACTGGTGGGGGGTGTGGGGTGGGGATATGAGTGAAATCAGCCCTTTTTGCAGCTGTGTGTTTACTCAGCTTTAATTGAAAATAAAAAAGGAAGGTTCTATTCCCAGAGTGGTAGCATTTATGAATTTAGTTTCTCTAGGTTTGAGTCACATACTCCTCCTGTTCCTTGAGATTCCTTGTCTGTGTATGTAAAATAGGCTAGTTGCCAAAAAGACCAAAGAGCTGATGCCAGTAAAATGCCATTATCTTTGTGCCAGAGCACTGGAAACCCACTCTAAAAGCTGGTACTGAGGAATGTCATCTGCTGGTTCTCTCCTCCCCATTCAGCGTGTTGCACTCTGGTTCCTCCTAAATCCCTTAAATATTATATACTGTGATTGAGCTACAAGAGTACCAATTAGCTGGCAGACACTCATCTGCTGGTTGGCCAACTGGCAAGAAAGATAGAACAAAAAATGCTGAGCATGTGCTTTAGACATTCTGCCACGGCAGCACTAATTTGAGGCTTTTTTGGTCTACCCGGCCTAATGATTTATTCACAATCTGCTAGGTACTGCTCTTTTGAGTTTGTCTGAGGTTCTGCAAAAGATTCAGAAGCTAAAAGTCAAGGGAGTGGTGGGACTAGCAGACTAACAGTGTGATCATCTAAGCCTTGTTTCCTTTGAAGAGCGGATTTAAAAAAAAAAAAAAAGATGTGCAATTTTCTTTTAAAACAGGCTTATACAGTATATAGTCAGAAATTGTACTTGCCAATAATTGGTAACTGCCTTAAAGGTTATATTATTTTAAGGAATATAAAATTCTTGCATTTTCAGTTTGTTTAAACTGAAACATTTGTTTAAAATCTGTTTTTACAAACCCAAGTCATTATCAATTCTGTCTCATAAAGTAATTGGAAGTTTTATGATGGTTAATTCCAAAAAAATCCTTTGTAGTTTGTTGCAGCCACTTTGAGTCTAGCGTTATTGCTATAGCAACAATATCCAGGATATATCTATTGCTAAGAAGAGTTCCTGAGGCTGTTTATAACTAATTTATATCCTATATGGCATGAGAAGAGATGCAGGATAATTGTCTTTAAAGAGACTATTGCTAGAAAGGTTACAGACCTGCACAGGCTTCTCTGGGAAGTTTGGCTTAAAGGGAACAAGCTCAGGGGCTGTTTTTCTGAGCTACCTGCACTGCATATGGCATTAGACTTTCTGTGCCAAAATTTCTCTAACCTTTGTCATGTTTGCTACCTGCTTGCATGTTAGTACATTCTTCTGTTTCTCATTAGAATGGACAAAATGGGCTCATTTTACACTATGGATCAGGTCAACAGTTGTATGTCTATAGTTCTGTCAGCCTGCATGAAAAATTTTATGTAAGCTGAAAGTCTGGTCCAGTGAATTCCTGATAAATGTGGTCTTGTCGTGTTACTTTGATAATGCTGGAAATGATGTGTTTGTGTCAGATTTATGTAAAAGAAAGTGGAGATTATGTAGTTGAAATTTTTTTTCAGTTTGCATGATGACAGCGAGTAGAGGAGGTCTTTTTATTATTTTGTTTATTGGTGAGTTTTTTTGAGAGGAAAAACTTTGTACAATTTACATGACCAAAGTAAGGAATACTTCTCCTTTGTATTTACTCCAATCAGAATGCTTTCAAGAAAGTGAACATCTCAAAGAAAGCCTAAAATGTTGTCTGCTACATCTCTTTGGAGCTATTGTAGCTGGTGGTCAGGTAAGGATTTTCTAAACTCTTTCCAGCTGCTGAAGCCTCCAAACGCCTGTTCATTGTTTAAGGCCTATAAATAACCTATAACCCATAAATGAGAAGAATTTATTATTGACTATGAATTGTTTGCTTGTCTTATGAAGTTTGGGGTCATTCTATGCAATAGTATCTAAATGCTAAAAGCTAGGTCCTGCTTTCAAATAACAGTAGAAATTTGCTGTCTATAATAACTTACTGTTATATTTTCATATCATAAAGAAAAAATGTAGGTAACTG
Source organism: Ibidorhyncha struthersii (assembly GCA_013398815.1). Classification (NCBI taxonomy): domain Eukaryota; kingdom Metazoa; phylum Chordata; class Aves; order Charadriiformes; family Charadriidae; genus Ibidorhyncha; species Ibidorhyncha struthersii. The sequence continues at coordinate 515,682 of VZSZ01000054.1, read as the reverse complement.
GATTAGGAATTTCCACCTGCAAAGATGTAAGTTTTATATCAACACGTGAAATTCCATCTAGCTTACTTTGCAATGTTGGAAGTAAGCTATTTCAGTAAGAGGCATAGGGCCTTTATAGCTTGGAAGCTGTTTAAAACATTTGAAAGAACGTGAAGAAAAGAGGATGTTCATCATCAGCAAAGCCAACATCCACTGTCTTGGCTGACTGCAATGCGCTACTTAGTCTGGTCACAAGCAAATGTTACTTCTGATGATCCAGAAGAGAGAGCGCTTTTAAGTGTTGTCAGGATCAGCAAAGCCCGGCGCTGCTCCACCAGGGAAGACAAACTGAGACTGAGCACGATGACCAGGGGGGCAGAGGCAGTTGACCTCACTGGCTAAAGATGCGGTCTCACTATACCTGAACAAGGTGATCAGAGCAGGTCTGGTGGTAGTAATCAGAATCACCCGGCACAGATCACTAGACAAGTCTGTAGTGATGAAGCCTGAGATCAAGCCAGAAAGTCTGGTCAGCATGTCAGGGTGGGGATTTGGTCTAGTGATAGTAGCTAGGGCCAGTCAAGAGTCCAGTGGTTGCCAGGCCAATCCGTAGTGATGGGGCTGATAAGGTCAAGCTGGACAGTCAAGTCTGTAGGTCAGGTTCAGGACAGTACATGGCTAGGCATGGGCATGACTGCAGCGTAGCTCAGGCAGGTGAAAGGTTGAGAGCTGCAGCTTGAATGCAGCTCCCTAGAGAAGGCTTCTCAAAGCTCTCTGTGGGGCTGGGCTCCTGCACCAGATTTAAGGTGGCCCTGGGCCTATGCAGTCAGATCCCCAGGAAGAGAGGTGAGGGAAATGCAGTCAGGACCCAGACTTTGCTGATCATTATGTTCTTTTCAAAAACCTTAAAATATCATGAATCTCATGATCTAAAATGAAAGTTCAAGTGGAGGTTTACCTAGAATTAGCAAGGCTAATTCTAAGAATTTATCAAGGCTACCCTATAAGAATTTTATAACATGCATTTTAATTAATTTCCTTTTCCCTATAAGCATTCTATTTGAAAAAGAAAGCTTAGTTAAGTGAACAGGATGATATACATTTCATCTGTAGCCATCAGTATAATACAAGTAGAATATTTCATATTTATTTAACAATTACAGGGCATTAACAGGCATAATAATGCATGTTTCATGAGTCAGATAACTCAGATAGAAACTGCTGGTTTGAAGAGAATTGATTTTATTTATTTATTTATTATTACTTTTTCCTTAATCACTTTTTTCTCTTGTGCATTTCAGAGAAATGCTCTTCAAGCAGTATCTCCTGCCACCATGGAAGTCTTGATGCGTGTTTTAGCAGACTGTGACAACTGGGATGACAGGAACCCTGAGGAAGTGAGCAGGAAGGCAGAGCTGACTCTGAAGTGCCTGACAGAAGTTGTCCATATCCTTCTAACCAGCAGCTCTGACCAGCGGCAAGTGGAGACGAGTACAATATTGGAGAACTATTTCAAGTTACTTAATTCAGACCATTCAGCTTTACCTAATCCAAGGCGATGCAGGCAGTGGGAGAGCAGGTTCATAGCGCTACAAATACAAATGCTGAGTGAGTACCCTATTGTGCAGTTCCTTTAAATATCTCTAGATAACAACTCTGAAGCAAGTCATGATTGAACTCTGATAGTAATGTAACTGAATGTTCTACCAAAAAATGTCTACTTGGCTAACCAATTGAAAAATTTCAAACATTTCTTCATTGGCACTACTTTAGGCGTCCTCTTGTTTAATCATTCACTACACCATTTAATCACAGTGTCAAGGTTCATGGACTGCCAGTCTCCATTAAAAAAAAACACCCAACTTTTGCTAGGCAACAGCTGACACTCATCAGCACCTTAATAATTGCAGAATAAGATGGGTCTGTAATAAAATACCTATATAGTGGCTGTTTTGTGATGGTTTGCTTTTCAAGTGGCATTAGTGTAAACATTGGCCAAAGCAGTTGGGTTTAAGTCATTAGATAAGAATTCAGGATTTGGAGTTTTTTCCACTCTGGTGTTCAGAATAGGAAATATAAATAAAGGTATTTCTTTACCTAAACTTCCAAGAACACTGGAGAATAGTACTGAGGCAATGAAGAATGCTTATAGTGTAAGGCTGCTGTAGAATGCAGAGTAATTGCTTGATGAGGAAGCAAATGTTTGTGTGCTTTAAATAAAAGGCATGCTGCTTATGTACTCACAAATGGTAGTGACTTTAAACAGCCCCAGAGCAATCAAAAATATTTGGTAGCTGAATTTTTGTCCAGATATAGTAGGTTACGTGATAATTTTTACGGCATCAAAATGTTTAGCTTTAGGCCTAGTGCTCTGTGCTTAAAATGCACGTTGTTCTTGATCAGCGAATTCGTAGCATATAGTTTGTTGTATATATTTTCCCCTGTGTTTATTGTGTAATGTGCAGAAAAAATGCTTGATGGATTTGGGAAGTGTTTTGTCTTTGATGCCAGTTCTCTTTTAATTTTATAGATACCATCACATCCATGTTAGACTGCACAGATAGGCCTGTTCTGCAGGCAATTTTCCTTAACAGTAACTGCTTTGAGCATCTCATTCGACTGTTGCAGAACTGCAAGGTAAATTTTCCCTTATCAAGCATATTTTTAATGAAACTTGTCTTGTAATATTGCAGGTATATCAATTACCTTTATATCTTCCTTCTGAATTAGATCTAATTTTATAGTGTCTACATACTGGAAGTAAAACTTCGGATCAGTTGGAGCTACTAATGCCATGAAAGACCTGAAAGATCCAGATTGCTCTAAAGTCTTTTTATTTCTAATGAAGTAGAGGTGTTTCTTGTCTGTCTTGTGGTTAAAGGAACAAATGGTTATTTTGAGTCCTGAACAAAATGCCTTTACAGACCCCGCTCAGTCTCTAAAATCTGTTAAAGTTGTTACTGGAATCAGGGCTGTCCCCTGCCCCCCCGCCCCATTTTATTTTTATTTTGTTTTGGTTTTTAATGGTCTGTCACTATATTGCTAGGAAGTCACAACTGCTGCCAGATGGAGGTCTGAATTCTAATTTCAGAGGCATATTTTTCCATTTAAAAAAACCTTCCTGGTGTGCCTTTGTAAGTGTTTCAAAATATTTGAGTCTTGTGTAGCTGACATAAAACATGAGCTCAAGCTGTTACAAATGTTCTTCGATTGTTCTTCTCCTTCTGCATAGAATTTAGTGTTTATGTAGATGTTGTGTTTTCATCTCAATCCCTGATGGTCATAATTGCAAACTAGTGTCTTCCACTGATTGCTTCGTAGATTTCATTTTTCCCTGTCCAAAAAACAACACAGATATGATGTAACTCTGTGGAATATTTTATTTCTCTTTTTGTGATATGTTGGTGGCGTAGCTATTTTGAGCTCTTCTAATGCTTAGATAATTTAATGCATGCAATTTGATTCAAATCCATTTAGATTTTGAATTAGAACCTATTTCAGTGCCGTGGTATATTAAAAATAAATGTTTGGATTATGTCTTAACTGTAATTATAATCAATGGCAGAATGCCAACTGACAAGTGTTTTGAATAGTGTTTGTAGTTTTTTATCACCTGAAAATACGTTGTTTGACCTTTCCATTCTCCTCCTCTGTTTGGGAATCTGTGCCTATTTTTGTACTGACCTTGTACAAAAAACTTCTTTTTTAGTTTCTTAAATCATCAAGCAGTGTGATGTTTACCTGTTCATGGAGACTCTAGCTATGTTCCTGCTCTCGTATAAACAAGTGGTGAAATTTAAGAAAGCAGGGACAGCTACTCTATTTTTGCAGCTTGCTCCTTTTATTTTTATTCTGCCCATATGTATACGTGTGTCATAAGGTACACACTGCTGAGGGCTTTTTCCTGTGATGCAGCCTCACATATTACTGTGATTAGTTGGATATCAGTGCTGCCAGTTTGCTCCATAGTGGGTGGTCTTTTTAACCTTTCACAGTCAAAATATCCCCAAGGATCTGAAGCAGGGAGAGAGTGAAGGCTGGGAAGGTGTTGTATATTTGTATTTTCCAATATACTGTATCTCCATTCTTTTTCAAAGCCAAATAGCAAAGATTAGTTTAGCTGTGGAATTAGGATTTCGCATTATTAGCTGGGGGTGGAGATCCTATTTGTAGATCTTTTTTATTTACCTATGAAGATCTTGCTACTGGGTTCACCAGCAAGCTGTGTAAAGCGCGTTCAGCAGCTCTGCAGATAGAGGGAGAGTCCGTCTGAAACTCAGGAAGCTATTGGATCTTCAGCAAATTTGAAGTGCAAGAAATTTCCATGGGAAGGAGGGGTAAAGAAAATACATACCACTATTTTTGCTATAGATATCCCAAAGATCTTTGGATATTCAAGGCCATACTTGTAGACAAACTTCCTAGTCATTTACAGTTCAACAATCTTCTAAAACTTAAATCTTTTTTTTCGTATTTGCTGGTTTTAAGGCTTATGGGCAAACTGTCTTCCCTAAACTATGCTCAGATCTGCACAAAAGCTTTTCAAAAGTGCTCTGTTAAGTTTTGATGATCTGAATGTTGCTTTTTGCCTGTGACATCCGAAAAGAAGGACTGTACTTTGGAGGTATCAGGAAGTGTTTATTCTATACTAGGACTGTACTTTGGAGGTATCAGGAAGTGTTTATTCTATACTGAGAGTCATTTAACAAGCTGCTTTGTCGGTCCTGAATCTTTTCTCATCTATTAAACTCTCTTAGAAGTCAGACTTCGAGCAAAGCACAATGACCTCTAGCAGTATGACTGGTTAAAAGAGATTATTATTTTCTAAACAGCTTTTAAATAGAAGGATTAAAACAATATGGACATTATAATAAAAATCTATTTTTCCGTTTTACACGTATTACAAGAATTGAAGTAATCCATATGAAAAATTAGATGGTTTTTTTCGCATGTCTGCATTTGCTTCTATTTAATGTTCTTATTTCCACTTGTTAATGTTATAACCCTCTGAGTCATATTATAATTCTGCAGTGTTAAGTGCTCTTGACTGTGATGTACCTTTCAAAATGACTTGTGTTTATAACTATGTGCTTTCACACCTGTGTGAGTCAAAGTATTATTTTCAGTGTTGTCCTTCTGTTTACCCTGATTTATGGAAGTTGATTTCTCAGGTTGATCCTCTTCAGAGAGACTACCTAGCAGATAATGGAACAAAATGTATGGGGGGGGGAGACAAAAGCTTAGTTTTTATCTACTAAAGGAAAGTGGTGTTCCTTTTTTTTCTCTTTTTTTTTTTAAGGGACTTTTAAAATGTTTTGATCAGGAATTTTTTAACATCTCAACAGAATCTAAAACCAGAAGATGATAAATTTTAGTCCTGATTTGGTTAGAGCTAAACTTTGCACACAAAGTGACTGCAATTGATTATGAGGATATTTGGGTGAGCTTTAAACTTGCAAATTCAGGAACTGACTAGGAATCCAGCTACTATACAGAGAGCAGTTTCTTAGCTGAAGATGCAGTATAGGTGTATGTTTGATTTAAAGCTATTTACAACCTGTCTGATTCTTAGGATGATGGCAGAGATATTTTACCCTTCTTCCTGTCCTAGAGACTATGTGCCCCAGAAATGCTGTTGCTATTTGAAGATTAAAATATTCTGTCTACGTATCTTCAGCCTTCACCTAGGATGAAACATAAGTGGGAAATGGGGAAACATCTGTATCCATTTCTTTGGTAATGCCCCACTGTTGTGTTTATTTCTTACAAGTAATTTTTTGAGAACCTCCCGTCATGTTGCATATTGTAAATGAAATCATGGTTGCTAAGCCAGTGACTAGGATAAATTCCAGATGGATCTGTTTCCTTGTCTCAGCGATTACATATTTTCATTTAATTCTGAGGGGGGAAAAGTAATTACTATTTAGCAAAAATACAGTGTAATCTCCAGTATTGTAAGAATTAACAGAAGACTAATATTAATGGAGCATTTGTGTCTCACCGGTAGGAGAAATTTTTTTTTTCTATGTGAAATGCAAATCCAAGGCAGCCTCCACAGGTTTGGCTGCGTGTAACTGTTTAATGCAATTCTTTCCATTATTCTTGTCTCTGTTTCTAACAGCTGTTTTTAAATGCTAACAATAAAGTGGCAGACAAGAGTGAGAAAGACCTTGCCAACAAATTACTGACAGAAATGAATGAGGACCAGGTACCTACCTAACCTGTATTTTGCTTCAGTCGAAGTCAAGACACAATCACAGGAAAATTGATTCCTGTGCTTCACCTTAACCATCCTCTTTAAGCTTGCTGCAGCAAGATGAACTTGTATTGCTGCACACATCAGTATTTCCTGTCTCAGGAAAATAATTTTTCTGAATAACAGATTCAATTCAATCTCACTTTTATTTGTCTGCTTCAAATTGCAGATATTTGCGATAGATTGAGCCTCAGTTATGCTTCCTTTAAGGAAAGGGTGAAGTACATGAATGGAATCCAAATAAATTCTGTCAACCTGGTGGTGATTTTTTTTCTCCTCCCTTTCCTCTTCTTTGCTTCTTTGTCTCAGCACTGTGGTGTTTTGGATTCTGGGGCCTTGTTTGTGAATCTCAATGGTTGTATTTGATGTCCTGATTCTTTGCTTGTCATCAAGAACAGATGTTTACAAAACAATGGACAGGCTGAATCAGGGAGGTAGGAATGGCCTGTTGCTTTAATTTTTCCCAAAATATTGTGGAAAGTTTCAAATGCAAACTCTTGTTGTATTTTATAGTAGAATGATTTGTTCTGATTAAAAATGTAAAGAAATGCTAAATACAAGGTACAGTAATCTACAAATCATGATTCTAACTAATAGCTTTGGCTTATTTAGAAACTCAGTGCGACATTAACCGCATGTAAATGTTTCTTCACATCTAACATTGCCTTCTGATTCTTGACGTTTCATTTTCAAAATGTCTGATATGCATATAATATTTCAGATATGATGACACAGTATGTTTGTTTGCACAGTTTTGCTAATTAGGTTTACTGATAGTGTTCCAAAGTTTTTTTTGTCCTTAAAACCACTATGGAAATATCAATATAAACAAGAATTCTAGGAAAAAAAACTCAAAAGATGACTTAAATTGGAAAGAGATGTTGATCAGTGTGATGAGGCTATAGGTGAGGCAGCCACCTTACTGTGCTGGTGTGACTTATCTCTTATAATTTGTGTGTGTGTGTTGTATTGACGTGTAGGGACTTGGATGGAAAAGAAAACACTTTATATGAACTGCAGGTGCCTGATTGTCCAGCAGCACACACACACATACTGCAAGAGGTTTCCTAATCTGTTTTCCTCCCTCCCTCTTGAGGTTGTCCATTAGCCGCATGAGGAAAACCTGTTTGTCCATCAGAATACTTGAAGTGCAATCTGTGTTGTGAATGCTTCTCTCCTCTTGAAGTATGTGGCTAGTTGTCTACTGTTATGTGATTCCTTGTAGGCCATGGGGTTACGATATCTTGACTGGTGGGGAGATGATTTTTGAAGCATGTTAGCAAACTTGTGGTTTCCCTCCTGGCAGGAGGGCACAGTGTAGATTTTGGAGCTGAACTGTCTCTGTGCACGTATATAACTTCTGTACCTGCTACTTTCAGGTGTTTCAGGGACACCTAGACTGCTTGGCAGTATCAACCATTCAAGCCCTCACAGCAGTAATGCACAAGTCTCCAGCTGCTAAGGTAACAGTATATATGCAGAGGTCTGTTTGCAGTAGGTTTTTCAATGTTGTTTCTAGTTAGTGTTTTTATCACAATATCTTCATGAATCTTGCTAATGAAGATGAGCAGATTGTGGTCACACGTTCCTGCCAGATAGGAATACCTGATTAGTGTCCCTTATGTCTTTATATGTGTCTAATGGCTAGACACTGAGCCATCTTTTTATCAAAACTGGAAGATCAGAGTGTTAATGGCAGTTGGAACCTTTGTAAAGGAACTACATCGTTACTTGTCCCATGAATATGTGGGGTAAAATTAATGGTATTTGCAGGAATTTTCAGGCAGGAGTTTGTGTTGTAGTTTTATCATGGCTTTAAACTAACCCAGGATGGTATTGCGGTCCAAATAGTGTTCTTGCCATTCCCCTGCCCTTCCTTTCTAATTATTCTTGTGGTTTGATAAATGGATAGGTTGTGGTTAGTTTGTGAATCTGACTGGAAGCTATGCCTACAGAAAAATAGTGTATTTATTCTTAGATTGCTGAGTTCATTAGATTCACCCCGTGGCTGAATGATTCCCTAGTCTTGGCACAGGGAAAGGGATGTGGCTGCACAGTGGAGTCTAAAGGAAGAGCGGGAGTCATCTGATTTGGTTGCTACTTGCAGTATAGTCTGAGTGAGAAACAACAGGGTCAATTATGCTCCTCCAGAGCATTACTTGGAGTTCTTATTTCTCCACTGACTCTGGAAAGCCTGAGAAGAGTTGTATGTTGGAGGTGGGGTCTGGCTGTGATTCACAAAGAGTCAGTAAAGTTTTCAATTGTATTTCCAATGCCACGTACGTATTTTTTCTTACTGTATTTACTTAAGCAATCATCTTGCTTCTGCTGACAGAGTCATCCTTTAAAAAAAAAAAAAGTTAATTTCAGTGCAGAATACATCCGGCAGAAGAGTATCCATACCATATGATGTGTTGGCTGTTTTCTAACTAAACCATAAATGGATGCTACAGTTTGGATTTTACTGCTTGATTTTTTTTTTCTTCATGTAAAATCAATTAGTTTTCAGAAAAACTTCCTTGAAATGCTTTTCTGATTTTTGAAGTGTTTAGGATGGGTGGGTTTTAATCAGACTGGTCTAGGTGAATCTTCCACTCAAAAATTAGTATCTGAATACTTCTAATTCTCAATGTGATCACTTCATTTCATGCTATGGTTTGCATTAAAAAAATAAGCTGTTAGTATTTTGTGATAGAATTTACATTTTTATTATATCAAAGCAATTATATTCTTGTATAGGTAATTATTAAAATATATCTTTGATCTTTTATTTGTTTATCGGCATGCTGCAGTGAAATCCTCATCTGCAGCATGCTAGAGGTAGCACAATGGACATATAATCAAAAAGGGATTTCTAGCCTGTAAAGTATTGTTCTTGCATTCTAATTATTTTGTGTCTAATATTTTGTTAAATTAGAACCTGCTGCAGTAGACAAGCAATTTTTGTCCATTTTACTTGTTAGTGAGACTGGGATTTTTATCCTCAGGAGGTCTTCAAGGAGAGGATTGGTTATGCACACATATATGAGGTACTAAAATCGCTGGGTCAGCCCTCACGGGAATTGCTGGAAGAACTCATGAATATGGTGAGATGTGCTTGCTTTGAATGCTCAAACGCTTACATCTTTTCAACAGTACTTCTAGCCCTATTTTATTGTATTTCATGTCTGAGTTCTCTGCTGTTTTTCAGGCTGTTGAAGGTGACCACATGGCTGTTGGGATACTAGGCATTAGTAATGTCCAGCCCTTATTGCTGCTTATCCAGTGGCTTCCAGAACTAGAGTCACATGACCTGCAGATTTTCATCTCAAATTGGTTGAGGCGAATCTGCTGTATTAACAGACAGTCTCGTGCCACGTGTGTCAATGCGAACATGGTCATCCGTATCATTGAGACACTAAATTCCCACTCCGCGCTCCATTGTACTTGTGCAGAGAACCTGATTACCATTCTAGGCTCTTTGGGGAGCCAGTCAATGGGCTCAGAAGAGCTGCTTCAACTAATACGGCTCCTGAGGACTGAGGAACCAAAACGAGCTCACCCCTATGTTGTTCCAGTGATGCGAGCCATTCTAGCAATGGCCCGGAAGCAGGGCATGGCTAGTGCCTTGCAGTATTTCAACTTGTACCACAGCATGGCTGGAATTGCTGTTCCATCAATTCATAAGTGGCCAGGCTCTGCATTTTCTTTCAACGCTTGGCTCTGCCTTGACCAGGACCGGGTGGACCCTAGCACGACTAGCAAAAGTGGCAAGAGGAAGCAACTCTATAGGTATAGTTACTATAACTACTTCAACAGCACAAATCTCGGTCAACTGTTCCCTGCGGCATATGGTACCCTATGACATGTGGTACTTCTACTTATCTTCGTAGAACGCAATATATAGCGCTTAGTTTGTGAAAGGGAGCAGTTTCATCTGTCACCAGAGCCAGGCTGTTTTACAGAAATACGCATGTAGTTTCTTAGTTGTAATGCTTTCTTGTCTACTGTTTCAATATCTATAACTCCAGATTGTGTTCAGGTTCATAGCTTAAACAAAACAATAACAACAAAAAAAAAGGGGGGGGGATGGTGTCTGGTGGAATCCAACACCCCAAACCAGAACACTGTTTCCTGTAAAGGTGATGAAATCTATTTCCTATATGAGAGTGTGATGAAAAGGATACCTTAATTTGCTTAAATAGTAGCCATTGCCGTGGATGGTTCTTGATATAATTTAACTTTTTGGGTGCTAACATTCAGCAGCAAACAAAATGCAGTTTTGGGGGAATACTAGTTGAAGCATCTCTCGCTCCCTTCAGTCCATTTTACTGCACTGCACTTTCAGGGGAAATGTTGAAGAATGCAATTCTAGTCATAACTGAATTAGTATTTTCCAAACCCCTGTATCTTAAGAGTGTTACTTCTGTTTATTAATAACCATGGTGGCAGGTGGAGACCCCATGGGTTTCTGTGGCTGCCCTGTGTATTTGTATAGCACAGCCCTGATCAACTGCCACAACTGTTTCCAGAGTTTGTCAGTGAGTCCCACTAAAGATCTTGAGTAGACTGTAGTTCTAGAAAACTGGTGTGGAATTGCACTACAAAGTAAAAAAGCTGCAATTGAATTTCAGTGTGATGCTATTACGCTAATAACTGACTGGTTTTCTATCATTTTATGTACAATTTTGAAGACATTATTCTAGTTTTAGAAAGCTAAAACAGTAATGTATTGAAATTAATACAAAAAAGAGGAAATGTTTGAAATTACAGTTTCACCTTGAAGTGTTAAACACACAACTGAGATCAATTTTTAATGATTTTATGTTTTACAGTGTTTCATTGTAAGCAGCTTATGTCTGTTGAAATGTTCTATAATATTCATGATTTCTGTGTGTGTATTTGTGTTTTATATTGATAGATGCAGATATTTGAGAGTGCAGTAGTTAATGCATCCACTTGGAATAATGGTACCCAAGGGCGTGTAACAGGCTTTGATAGCAGTTTGCAATTTATATATAATTTTTGTATTCAGATGCTTAAAAAATGAAAGGTTTCTCAATATTGGCAGCTTTACCAGGGGCTGACAGACACAATTTAGTTGATAGAAAACAGCACAGGTTGCAGGCCAGGCTCTTCTTTACTACAATATTGTAGCTTCCAGAGACTGCAGCAGGCAGGACTTTGCAACAGAACCAGCTTAAGATGTGTGGGTCAAACTGAAGCATTACTTGTTGTGAGCAAGGTTATGTTTTCATGTAAAAGATGGATGGCTACAAGCTGCTTTGAAATCACCTTTGGCCTGTGTGTCCTGTGCCTTGGGGCCCTTTCCTTGAGGCAGTTCTTCATCTTTGTTTTTTTTTTTTTTGAAACAAGAGTTAACAGCCAGTCAAATACTGGACTAGTGACAAATGGCTTAAGTTGGTTCTCTCCTTAGTTAATGCACTGTTAGGTGATTTCCAGTAGTTTTGATGAAGTAAGTCCTTGATTGTGTGTTTTGTTGTCTTTTTCTGTAGCTTTTTTACAGGAAGTGGTATGGGCTTTGAAGCATTTATTACATACTCTGGGGTATTGGTGGTTGCAGTTTGCACAAAGAGGGAATATGCAACAGTGATGCTGCCTGACCATTGTTTTTTTGACTCTCTCTGGGTAAGATTTGATATTGAAAAACACTTTGTTTAGGATAGTAATGTTAGCTCAGAAGTCGAAGTTCGCTTTTTTGGTTGTTTTACAAATGGTCTATTTTATCATATTTAAATAATTTATTGCGTAAGAACAGATCTAATCCCAAATAATAAAAGAAATTTCCATGTAGATTAGTGATTGATTGAGTTAAATTATGCCCATGTTAGACATCGGTTATTGACAGTCTGGTTACAGCATTGTGCCTAGAGATTTTTTAACGTGCAGATTTTTTTATATTGAATTATAACAAGCATATGTGGCTGTGGTGCTATGTGAATGAGTCAAATGTGCTACTGTGTTTCTGCCTCACCTTTTTTTATTCCCATACTTAAGGACTGATGTGCGTTATCATAAAAGAGCTGTATCTCTTTCCCTTCAAAAACCTGTTTACATGTAAACTACTTTAAAATGGAAGCTGCTCATAGGTGATTTTTTCTTCTGGTTGATGCTTTGGATTTATTTGCTTAAGTGGTTTACTCACGAGATTAATAGAGATGAACTTAGGTATTTCCCATACAGTTATTTCACTGTTTTTTAATAATGACTTAATTATTTCATATTGCTTAACCAGCACAACATAACTATTGTTCACATGCCTGGAAAGAGACCCTTTGGTCAGAGCCTTGTGTACATCTACGTCAATGGACAGCAGAAGGTCTCTGCCCCACTTCGATTCCCTGCCATGAATGAAGTAAGTTCGCCTTCTGAGTCATACCCCTGTCCTGATGAGCTCTCATAGAACAATGAGAACATAGTTGGCTTTTTTTAATTTGGAAATTGTGTAAGAGTTTAAGATAGCTTAGCCTATTGCTGGTAAGTTTCTGTTCAACTTTGGACAGTGTCCAGAGTATCAATATGGAGTATAACTAACCATTAATTAATGTTTGTTCAGTCATGTCAGTTTAAAAACAAAACAAAAAAAACCCAGATAACCTTGATTAGATTGTGAGGTTTTCGCCAACGTAATTACTTGAGCATACTGACACGATTTATGATGAGTGAATCATAATAAATCACACCTCTGCCAGGAGGATTAGTGTGACAGTACTCGAAGAGGAATATTCCCTGTTGGTTTCAGCAGAACTTTTTTACTTGTATTTTTAGTATGTTCCCTTGATATGCTAATCCTATACCTGCTTTGTCAGCTGGATTAGCAGTTTACATGCCGTTTATCTAACCATTTTGAATGTGTACACATTTAGCCTAAAAAAACTGCACTGGCCATCAAAATTAAGTATATGTCATGTTTAGTTTTCTTTGTAAGCATTGTCCATTCTTTTTGTGGAACAATTCCATTTTAAACCAGGCTACAACACTGGACATTCTTTGCTCTTTTGTAAGTCCTAATTTGATATTTGTTAAATATGTTGAACAAACACTTAAATTGGACACAGTCATAGTAAAATCAGAGTAACACTTAAAAAATGAGAGTAAACGTAATTTCCATTTTGAGATAAAACTCTGGATTTTGGCCCATCTGTAGAATAAGCACTGCAAACATCAAGGTAGCTGAAAGTAGGGCAGGTAAGCTTCCTGTGAGAGCATCTATTTAAGTGAAATAACTGATATGAGACATGTACAGTAGCAGATATACTGAGCTAGTATTTTTGAATATAATCCAGAAAAGGAATGTTTATCAGTGTATCTGGAGCACTGTCCTTCCTGGCTCTGCTCCTGCCATCGTACAACAGTTCAGGTGACCAAATTGCTCTTAATTGGAGAAAGAGCACTCTGCTGTTGTGGAAATTATATTCTCTTTTTTTGGCCTGCTGTGCTGGATTGCTTCTTTTCAGGGCATGCCAGAACTTGTTGCTCTTGGTTTAATTTATTTAGTTCAGGTTTGCCAGAGATAGGCTTCAGATTTACTTTGTAAACTGTGAAAATAGGAGGTTAGATTTACAGTATGTTTTGTTTTCTTTCTTCCATGTGTGACTCTCCAGTCTTTTATTTCTTGCTGCATTGGTTCAGCTGGTCAAAGAACAACAACTCCTCCTCCATCTCAGATACCGGATCCACCTTTTTCCTCCCCTGTTATACCCCATCGGACATCACTTGGGGGCATTCTCTCTACAGGAAGTTGGGGTGGGATGCTTGGAAAACCAGAGCTCATCACCAAGATGATCTCAGCAGGGACTCAGGACAGTGAATGGGGATGTCCAACATCTTTGGAGGGCCAACTTGGATCAGTTATCATCTTTCATGAAGCACTGCAGCCTCCTCAGGTGAAAGCATTATATTTAGCAGGTAAGCGGTGATTTTACTGGTTTTAGTGGAATAAAAGGGATTAGTTACTGACAAGACCTCACTGAGCTTTGCTCTCCACTGACACATAATGAAGAAGTTACAATCCAGAAGAACTGCAGAGCTAACCTAAGTGAGAGGGCCTTATAACAAATAAGCTGAAAATGGAATGATAAGTATTTGATGAAGTTTTAAATAAAATGTTATGTTTGCATAAGCTTATCTATTTATCATAGGTACAGACCTGCCAAAATCAAAATGTTAGGTGGTATTCACTTGTAAGTTCTTAGTTTTTGCCATTGTTTGCTTACATGTGAATTTACAGTTAAGACTCTTTAAAGTATTGCCCTTGTTTTGATAGGCCACTTAGAGATGATTTATGCTTGGGCATTTTTCCACAAGAATTAATAATTAGGGGGCATTTTGAAAAACAATACTCTGATAAGCTGTGTCTTACAGTTCAAGGTGTTAAGGTGTTAAGTTCTATAATGACTTGAGGTTGTTAGAAATTAGCATAAAAAAACTTCCGTAATTTAAAGAAAATATTTTGTATTACTAAACAAAACAATCTTGAAGATTACTAATTTTCTGGACATTCGGTCTTAATGACAGAGAGATTGGTGACAAATATGAGACAGGAATTTGTAAAGACAGAAACATTAGAGGTGTTTGAATGTATAAAAAAAACCCCAACCCAGTCTTTGTATATTTTAGCTTTTTATCAAGAATGTATTTCTCTTTAGCCAGACCCTATGGAATTAATGATTTGAGTCATAAAGATTACTTCAAAGCAGGTCTCAAATAAGTATGGTTCAGAGTGTCCTAGTTGTTGTTGCAACAAAGTATAGTATTATAAAGTTTATGAAGGTCAACATTAATATCTAGTGGAATCTTAAATATTTATGTTATAAATATATAATTTTATGTATAACTTTTTTTTTTTTAATAGGTCCAAACTGTTTAACTCCATGGAAGTCTCAAGAGGCTGAAGTAGCAGATCTCCCCAGTAAGGTGCTGCTTCATTATACACCAAAGGTATAAAACAATACATAATTTCTTTGTTTACACAGTGTACAGTAATTTCAGAATATGTTCTAGATAGTCTTTTTTTTTTTTGCTTTGCTATTGCTGTTTCATAGAACAGGTGAGTGTGCCATCTTTATGCTGTGGTTATTATGGGAAGATAAAGAGCAGTGAGAGCTTTCTTAAAGTGTAGTCTTGTGCAGAGATAGTAGGTTTTGCTCTTGTTTAGCAAAAGGACAGAATTATCTCGTACAATTGTGAATGTCAAATCTAAGATAACGTATATGATCATAGAATCATAGAATGGTTTAGGTTGGAAGGGACCTTGAAGATCATCTAGTTCCAACCCCCCTGCCATGGGCCGGGACACCTTCCAGTAGACCAGGTTGCTCAAAGCCCCATCCAGCCTGGCCTTGAACACTTCCAGGGATGGGGCATCCACAACTTCCCTTGGCAATTTGTTCCAGTGCCTCACCACCCTCATAGTAAAGCATTTCTTCCTAATACCTGTTCTAAATCTAACCTTTTCCAGTTTGAAGCCATTCCCCCTTGTCCTATCACTACATGCCCTTGTAAAAAGTCCCTCTCCAGCTTTCCTGTAGGCCCACTTCAGATACCAAAAAGCTGGTATAAGGTCTCCCTGGAGTCTTCCCGTCTCCAGGCTGAACAACCCCAACTGTCTCAGCCTGTCCTCACAGGAGAGGTGCTCCAGCCCTCTGATCATCTTTGCGGCCCTCCTCTGGACCTGCTCCAACAGGTCCATGTCCTTCTTATGTTGGGGGCCCCAGAGCAGGATGCAATATTCCAAGCATGGTCTCACAATAGTGGAGTAGAGGGAAAGAATCACCTTCTTCGACCTGCTGGCCACACTTCTTTTGATGCAGCCCAGGATACGGTTGGCTTTCTGGGCTGCCGAGTGCACATTGCTGGCTCACATTGAGCTTCTCATCCACCAGCACCCCTAAGTCCTTCTCCTCAGGGCTGTTCTCAATCTGTTCTCCACTCAGCCTGTATTTGTGCATGGGATTGCCCTGGCCCACATGCAGGACCTTGCACTTGGCCTTGTTGAACTCCCGTGAGGTTTCAGGAGTTCCAAATTGTTTAAATACTTTAATATCAACACAACGGCACTAACTTCCTGAAACATATCAACATATCATCATTCAGAAATTGTATGTGTTCAGGGATCTGTAACTTGTTTCCTAAATGTTATTGTAGCCTCTTAATTTGTTTAACAGGCCTGCAGAAACCCGATTTGTCTCGATCTGTCTGTAAATCTTTTACACGGAAGACTAACTGGAAACAAAGTAGTGAACTGGGACATCAAGGTAAATGCATACTGAAGAAGCAGAACTTGATGTAAATATGAGAGTAGTTGTATATATTCACCTAACTTTTGGAATGCTGGAAGTTATTATCATAGTGCAAATGACATTTAGCAAATACAGCATGGTTTTGTAATGAGAATTAATGGGTGAATGCTGTAGCTGGAGTAATATCGCATTACATTTACTGAGAACTTGCAAGGGCTATTGCTCTTAATGTCATAGATAATGCATTAAGATATTTTGTGGTAGCTGACTACTCTTTATAATCTGTTCAATGCATGTTATGTATTGAAAGCATTTTATCATTTCTAGGGGATTCTGTCATGGTTTTCTTGCAGTTTTAAACTCTAAATTAGATTAAGATTAGTAAGGCTGAGTTAACACTTGTGACTTTTGTTGTGTTAGTTATATAAAAAAATATTATTGAATTGCAGACTAACTTCAGCGGAAAACAAGGTATGGAGTTAAAGTATTGCAAGAATCTAGTGGGTTTTTTAAGAGATAAGTTAATCTAGTTACCTTACTTCTGATTTGGGGTTGGCAGGACTAGGTGATCTCACAGTCCAGCAGCCTCACTTCAGCGAAAACAGGAAATATTCACTAACATGTTGTACCTTATTCTGTCTCTGCTTTACACTAATTGTCTGGTATTTTTTCCTTATTGTTGGATACATTGGGGTATCTGATTCTTACAGGCTATTGAAATCATCTTTGTTTAACTTTTGCTAGGGGTTGTAATTGCAGCACTACTGCTTTATTAGTATTGGAACTTAATATTTAACATTTTCTGGCTAAACCTGTTTCTAGTCTCCTGCTCAAACATTCTATTATAGCAAAACTGTCCTATATTTTGTTTGGTTTTCTTTTTTGTTTTCTTAACCAACACAGAATTCTTACGAACTTCTGGTTAATCAGTTAATTCCTTAGTCTTATGCCACTGACAGGTCAGATCTGACTTTATACTATAAAATTAAAACTCACAATTTTGTCAACTCAGTGCTGCCAACGAGATTTATTATTAGTGGTTTAGACTTTCGTGGTGCTCCACAAACATGATACCGCTTAGGCAAGTTGTGTCCATTAGATGTCTTCGTGTAAAATAGCAAATGGTCTTCTACTTGCTCGTTCACAAGAGGAGGAGGAAACCATGAAATGCACACCAGCTTAATAAATAACTTTGTGTACCTGTCTGCTTGTTTGTTCCCTGATCACTAACACATATTAATGTCAAAAATCAAAGTCAGATGCAGATCTGTGCATGAGGAAGTGAAGTTATTTGGAGTTTCAGAGTCTGATCCAGAAACAGTGACGTGAATGAGGATTTATTTATTTTAAATTTAGATAGAATATATCCAATTCTGTTTTATAGGCAGAATCTTTGATTAAGGGCTCTTAGCTTTAAGAAAAAAGGAAATACGAAGTCTGAGGGTAGAAAATTTGTCAGTAGAATATGCATCTTTTTTTGTCTTGAGGAAAAATGTATGAACGAATAAATATGAGCTTTTTTTTTAAGAACGGTGAACAAGCAACTGTACCACCAAACTAATTAATAACGAAATATTGTTGGAGCTACTTTGTGTATATGCTGACTTGTGGAATTTAATGCTAAGAAAATTCACACTTGCTCATTAATTTTGCTGCGATATGAATAGTTTGAAAATACTGCTATTTGTTCTCTTGACCCAGTAGTGCAGTGATAGCTCTAGCGTTATGGGAAAGTGTGTTATAAGTACAAGTTTTAGGAGAATCACTCCTTAACAAAAGTGATGGGGTTTAGCACCCTCTTGAGGAGGACTAGTGTGCAGAAAAAACACAAGAGCTGCTCAGGAGCTTATGAGGAGATAGATACAACCTAGAAGGAGCTACAGTTACTGCTGTCTTGTGGTTCAGACAAATTCTGTTTTTCAGCTTTAAGTTGATTTCTGTTTCCAAAAGCTGCAGGTCTGTAGTGCCTCTTGTTTCGCTCAACAAGCATAGAAATCTTCATCCATGAGAAATTTTGCAGATTTTAAAAACTTTCTTGATTTAACTGTTCAATTTTGTTAAATTCACCTTAATAAATGTGGGCTGGAGAGGGGGCATCATAAAGACACATGGGGGAGAGTAACAATTGAAAAAGTAGAAAACGATGGAGGAAAAAAAGATTATTTTCTGCACTTCTCCCCAACCTTTCTGACTGGGAAGGGAAAGCCATAGCCCATGTTAATAAGCTGGACTACAGGATGTTGGGATTTTTCAGCTGTTAAAATTTCACTGCACAATAGTTTTCGTTGGACTAATCTGGACACACCCTGGTTTTCTAAGTGGCATTGTGAATCACTTCTAGAAATCCTGTGATTTTAATATGTTATACCTTAGCACAAGAAGCATTGTTCGAAGTCTCATGCTATCCCTGCTTGTGAGGAGTGGGGGGAAAAAAGGAGCTTAGGAGACTTGAATTTTAAAAAGAGGCTTAGAATTGAGGTATATAGAAAGTTACTTAAAAAAAAAAATCAAATTTTATTATTTTTTTAAATGCCTGAAGTTGAAATCTTGCAGGAACATGATTAAAGCATAGATGTGTATAATCTTTTCTTACTGCTTGCTGCAAGTAACTTCGAAATCAGAAAAATAAATGTCTCCTGTTTATAAAATATATTTAGCAGAATATTCTTTCTTAAAATTTGTATCCTTCATTTTCCCATATTTCTGTTGAGGGAGGAGGAAGGAAATGTAAAAATGCACTTTCAAAACAAGAGATGACAGGAAGGCATGTATGTAATTGCAGCGTCTAAAGCTTGGGCAGCTCTGTTATTAAATAGTATTTTAAACTAGTTTCAAAGTGGCATGTGAAACATTCTGATTAATGTGTGAGTATGTAAGGTTCCTTGTATTTGGAGTAAATTTCTGTTACGTTGTTATGTGGATTTTCTTTATGGTGATGTTTTTCCTCCTTTTTCTCTTGATTTAGGATATGATCAACTGTATTGGTGGAGTAAATGTGCTGTTTCCATTGCTGGAGCAGATCAGTTTTCTTGGTGGACAGGTGCCTGAGAAGTCTGAAGGGGAAACTCTACCTCCAGAACTAGTTACTCCTGTAGAGGAAGACTGGGTGGTATTGTCATCCACAAAGGCGTCAGGTAGGAAAGTACTGTTGAACTGAAATAATTTTTAAGCTTGATTTTAAAGGTCTGCCTGTGAATGACAGAAAAACATTTTATTATGTGCTGGCTTTTCCAGAGTACCTATGTAAAGCTGAAAGGCTCTATCTGTTCCTAGATATCCAACGTGGATACTGAATACCAGGATTTCAGCACTGTGTAAAATTAATTTACTAACATATTTCAAATATAGATATATTTAATAGCATTATTTTTCATTTCATGATTTACTGTTACATTAGTGTAAAAGTATGCAGCTTTCTAATTTCTATTCTGAAAAGTTTGTTCTGCTTATTTTGAGAAATGAATTTTGATGCAAAGCTTATTAATATCAATAGAAGGAGCTTTCCTAAAACTTGAGTGCTCCGTCAGACAGCCATGTGAAGACTTTGCAGCATCAGAACAGTACTGTTTAGCCTTTAGCCAAACTTGTATTTTCTTAGGAAAATGTTTGGACTCCTACCTCTTCCACACACAGTCAGATTTTAGTATTAAAAATTAAAAAAAAAAAAAAAGGAAGAGAAGCTTTAAGAATAGATTTTTAAAAACGATGCTAATATTGAGAATGAACTTTGATCTTAACAGAGACCTTACAGCCAGATGGATGAAGCAACTTAAGTCATCACTGGGGTTATTTTGTTCTGGAGAGTTATGGAATAACTATGACTCTGCATTGAAAAATTCTAAAGACAGCCTACAGCTAGGGAACAAACAGAAAAAGAGTTGAGAAGTTCAGGAAATAGTGAAGGAATATGAACACTTGATTTTTACTTCTTCCCCTCTTCTTTTATGCAGTGGTCCAACAATAAACCATGAGGCTTTTGCTACTGTCGTTCTGTTTTGCAGAAGCACGCCTGGAGAAGAACATTGTTGCAACTTTCATCTTGATGATAAAACACTTTATTCAGAGACACCATGTTAATCAAGAAAATTTCATTCACTGCCATGGAGTTGCCACCCTAGGAGCCTTGTTACAGAAGGTGACCAAATTTGAGAAACATCCTTTTGTAATGGATGCTGTGGATGAGGTCCTGATTACTTTGAAACATTCTTAGTTTGCCAGGATGCGAGGGTCTTTGAAGGTCTCCTTAGCACATGCTTTTCTTTCTCATGTTTCTGAAAACAAAACGGTGTGAGGAGTTGGTCTTGATCTGCAAGGTGAAACAGTGTTTTGCCTTTTTTCATGTTCTGTTTTTTTGTTATACTGTGTTGTATGATTTATTCAAACTAGGCTGGTTTTGTGTTTCTTTTATTGCTTTAATGGAGGCAGATGTTGCTATAGAAGATAAAAGAATTTTAAAAATTGATTTTTTAAAAATGAAGTTTATTAGGATATTCAATATTTTGAGTGCTAAAACCTGTTGTTATGTTGAAAGGTGCCAAGCAGCTTAATGGATGTGAATGTACTGATGGCTGTACAGTTGTTGATAGAACAAGTCTCAGTAGAAAAGAACATGCAGCTTTTGCAACAGATGTATCAACACTTACTTTTTGACTTCAGTATCTGGAACAGTGGAGACTTCCCCTTCAGAATTGGTGAGCTTTTGGACATGGGCAACTGCGCAAAGACACAGTACTTTTCACTTGACATAAATCTTTATATAGGTTCTAATAGAAAACTTTATATTGTAGGGCATATACAGTATCTTTCCACAATCATCAAAGACAGCAGAAGGCTCTTCAGAAAGAAATATGGTGTGCAGTTTCTTCTAGACACACTGAGGATCTATTATGGGTATGACTTTTACCTCTTCTGTTTCATCCTCATTATAGTACGTGGTTCTTGGTGTTTTTTTTTCCCATCATCTGAGTGAGAAAATAAATAAAACTGCAGGCTGGCTTTTGGTGGTTGATTTCATTTTCAAAATTGCACTGGATGTTTTTTTTCATTTGACTTGCTACTTTTGCTTGACTTTGATTTTTTTTTTTATGATAGGATTCTATAAAATTTATGTCAGTGATACTAGAAATGCTTGGAAAAGTCAATAAAATTATAAAATTGTTATCAACAATGCAAATTAAGTCATAGATCATTACTGCTATGAAAAGAGAGGGTGTTTATCATTTTAAGCTAATTTTTTTCTTTTATATTCTTGTAGAATTTGAAGTAGGACTTTTTTAGGAATTTAAAATATAGCTTTCAGTCTTGGTGATTTATATCTGCTTATGAATATAGTTATGTTGTTGAGGAAGATTGGCTAGTGACCTTGCTCTTTCCTGTAGAGGGTGGGAGGGGGGAATACTGAAATCCTGACCTGTATCCAGATCGATACCAGTCTACATTTCAGGTCTTTTATAGGCTTGGTAAGTCTGATCTACTATTGCTTATTACTATTCAGTTGCCTTCAGTAAATATTGATAGCTTGTGCCATGATACCTGGGTCAATGAAAAATTACAAAACCACCACAACTGAATTGCTATTAATGACTCATGAAGAACTTCCTTAGGTTTCTTTTTGTCTGTACATGTATAGGAGTGGCTGCAAAGACAGTGATTTGGCTCCTGATGACCTGAGAACAATACGGACATCCCTCTATGGACTGATCAAATATTTCCTGAGCAAAGGTGGAACGCATGAAGAAATACAGAGCATTGTAGGATACATAGCTGCCACCAATGAAGAGGAGCAGGTATCCAATATGGCATAAATTAATAGTTTAAACTGTATGTGTTTTTGTTTTGCTTCTTGGTGTTTAGAAATCTTGTGTCTTGTGTGCTTAAAAGAGTGGGGAACAAAAAAGAAAAAGAGCACGAGCAAAGTGTTATTTGATGCGTGATTCTGTTTAGATGTACCTGAGGCAAGTTACAGAAGCACACTGGAAACTTGACAAAGTGCTCTGCAGGTGGCCATATTTTATTGGTTATTTTTTTTCACCTAAAGAGGGGAGAAAGCACATGATGTGTAATATTGCCATTAGAAAAGTTCTCTTAGTTTACAAAACCAAATGAATTGGATTTCAACTGATCAGAAGTTGTAATGATGTAGTTTCTATTTGTAGACATGAACAGAACTTGAACTTGCTCTGTAGCTCTAATTACAGTTTGATAAGGTGTTCTATATGTAGAAAAAATGTATCAAAAAGTCTAATTTTAAATGCAGTAATCTTGAGCAGACAAAATATCCATTTTATAACAAGCAAAGGGTAGAATTTAAAAGCCAAGAAAATTTTCCCCAAGCAGAGCATGAAGCCTGAATGAACTGTGGATTAATTTAGTTGTCTTAATTTTGTAGCTCTGTGGAATTCTGGATGTTCTCTTCAGCCTACTTCATTCCAGCCCAACCCCAGACCAGCTTTTTTTATTGCTTTTTGAGCCAGGGAATGCTGATATTCTTTATGCTCTGTTATTGCATCAAAGATACTCTGACAAGCTTAGAGAACTTGTGTTCAAGGTAACTAATTGAATTATGTTCTTAAATTAATCAATTGAGCATAAATTTGTATTTTTCAATGGTCTGACTGCAGAAGTGCGTGCAATGGCAGAGATACTTCTCTTCTGTTATGTTAGCTAGATGTTATTGTTTACTGTCATAGCCAAAATGGAATTAGTGTTCTCTTGAAGTATTGGCATATTTAAAAAAAAAAAAAAAGAGAATCCATGTTGTTTGAGCTTGTTTTTAAATTTTACTTTGTAAGCTCTGGACAAGCATGTTACACCATACACAAGTTTAAGAGGTTTTTGTTTTTATGTTGCATTTGTGTGTACTTTTTCTTGCAGATTGTGGAAGAGATGCTGAAATGTACTAAAGTTTATGAACGTAGTAAGCACCGTATGAGACTCAGAGAAGTGGGATACTCTGGACTGGGGCTTCTTCTGAATGAATCACCAGTTACTGTTTCTCTCATTAAAAACCTTCTTAACCAAGTTCTGTATGCAGGTAATTGGCAAGTGTTGTGTCTACCATTAATAAATTCCTGCTGCTCAGAGGCAAACATATTTGGGTTTTTATTCAGGAAAACCAGAGCTGTTACCTTACAGAGCTATTCTGTTCAAAGTTCCCATTGGTCTCAGCTAACATTTTCTTAGTTCCCTGAAATTTGTTCCCTTTACTACCCCTGGATGTCAAGCTGACCTCCAAGGCAATTTTTAATATTTAGCCGTTACATTTTCTCACATGATATCATTTGTGTTTATTCTTTCTCCCCTACAGATCCTGCTGTGAATTATAAAGATCTCATAGCTGTAGTGCATCTGGCTCATAGATCAGATATAAACGTGAGAGTGGTTATCTGTAGAAAGGTTAGTTGTCATCTTTAAAACTGGAATACTGTCCTTTAAGCCCATAAGCTGTACAGTGTTGTATCTTAATTATTTATTTGAGACACAGTAGTGGTATTTGTTGCTACTGCTTTCTTTAGCAATGATTTATGTTAAAAACGAAGCTCATCTGTCACTTAATGTTGAATTTTGTGTATTCAAATCCTTTTAAAAACCAAAAAAAAAAGCAAAGCCTCTATCATGATTCTCAAATAGCTGGTATTTTCTACAGGTTAGAGATAATAGACTCCTTGAATTACTGAGTTTTCTCAAAGCATGCTTAAGACCATGAGGAAAGTTTTGTTTGTGTTCTTTTTTTTTTTTTTTTCTTAAATATATATTTCTAATGAGAAAAATGATTTTGTGGCTTGTTTGCTTATTATTAATCGATTGTGGCTCTTTTACAAGGTTCTTTTACAAGGTTCTAAAAAAAAAAGGCAAAAATGTTGTAAGATCATAAAATGTCTAATTGAAAAGCTAGAATGAATGCAGTTACAAGCTAAAATTAATGTGTAGGTATGGGATATCTTCTCCTACCCTTAGGTTTTGCACCTTTTGCATTCCCAATTGGATGCAGCACAACAGATTTCTCAGCAGCTGGGCTGGCAGGACACTTTGATTAGACTATTCCTGAAAGAAAACTCAGAGGTCCAGATTGGCTTTAAAGAGAGCAGGGCTGATTCCTCAAGGGAAGAGGAAAAAAAGCCTCCTGCTGAAGAGCTTCAGAAACATCAACCTGATAAGACAGAGGGAGACAAAACTGGCGGCTTTGCATCTGTTAATGGTCTGTTTGATCAGTGGAGCTTAGAAGACAGCAAATCCCTGGATGTCCCTCCTCATTTCTCTGTTATGCCGCTGGAAGATGCATCGACAGCAGAGATGTCTTTTAGGTCAGAGGACCGAGAAGAATTGTGGCACAGTAATCCTTCACATTTGAGTTTAGATCTGTCCAGTGTTGACTCTTACGAATTGGCTGACATTGTGAATCAGATGACAGACAGCCAGCCCAGCACACCATCACCTATCGAGAACACAAAACCATTCTCTGGGCAGCCTGACAAAGAGCTGGGTGTTTTAAGTGATGTGAGCTTCACCACTGATCTTTCTTTATTTGAAAACCAAGGAGTAAGTATTTCATTCCCTATGTGGTTAATTTTTTCTAATGTCTGCAGTTCCTTTGTACTTTTTTTATTATCTCCTTGATGGATAATTATTGTCCTTTTTTTTTGCCTCCCATCTTCCAACAGAAAAGCAAACAGTATAGCTCTTTTACAATGAGTGAGGGTACTTTCTTTTGTAATATGTCTCCTTTTTTGGTTGTCTAGTTGGAATAATTGATGTTAAAGAAGAACAAACAATCAAAGAAAAATCTACAAACTCCCACTCCTCCCTTCTGTATTTCAACATTCTTTATCTTCCAGAGGAGGCATGGAGCAGACTTGCTGTGAAAAAATCAAGGGTAGCTAAAGGTCAGGTTGAAACACTGGTGTAGAAGTCAAGTCAGTATGTACTACAACATACAAGCAAGCCACAGTCTTTTATTTGCGTTTTCATGTATATAGCAATTGGACTTTAGACTGCAGAGTTTTCAAAAATGCTGAAACGTGCGAGCATAGGGACTGTGATGAATGAGAAATGTTTTGAAGGTTTTCTAGGTTAGAAGGGCTGTAAATATTTCTCTTCTTTTGTAGGGGGGTGATAATGAACTCATACAGTTACTTACAGACATTCTACTGTGTATAATGTGGAAAGGCATTGAAAAATCTGATGATGCTGCTTGGATTGAGAGAGGACAGGTGTTTTCTGCGCTGACCAAACTGGGGATATCTAATGAGTTGCTGCGACCTTCTGATGAAATAAAACTCAAGTGAGTGTACAGTTCAATGATGGGTTCTTTCATCTCTTTTGAGGAAAAGCAGGAAAAAGTAAGGGGCGTTAGTGAAGCTGGGAAGGGGTGGGTGTTTCCCAACATTTTCATTGCTCTCTCTTCATATGCTGTCAGAATTATATTCTGCTACCTGTTTAGTAGTGGCATGTGGCCATAAGGTTCTGAAACTGTATTGCTGGTTTCATGAGCTTCTCAAAATCTCTTTTACCTCATTGGCTTATCGGGAAGATGGCAGTTATGTCACTGCAGACTAAGAGATTCAATTAAATACTTAATTGGATTTTTTTAAAGCCACTTACACTTAGAACATGTAATAATTACTTTGGGATTTTGTTTCCATGCAGGTTGCTGGAGAAGATGTTAGAATGGTCAGTCACTGATAACAGAGATTCAAAAGCTCTCCCTACGCATGCTGAAAATGCCTTCAAGCTCTTGCTAATTGTACAAGATTTCCTGCAGGCAGAAGGACTAGTTAATTCGAATTTATGGACAGAAAAGGTACAGTAGCTTCATAATGGAAGTACTGTATATAGGCTGAAAATAGTAACGAAAAAGCTGTCATCTTGAATACTGTCATCGCTTCTAGGCATATGTTTTTAAACTATAGATATTACAGAGTAAGGGTTCATAGTGGAACGGATTAGATTGCCCCTTAATGAGTAAAAAAGTGTGTATATGTACTACAGGGAATATAGTTAATTTTGCAAATTAAATAGGTGTATAAGTGGTACTCTTTATTGAAAACCCAGGTCCCTTCAGACTGGAGAAATTTTTAGAAAATGTAGGAGCTAATGAAACAATGTCAGTTGTAGCCTAAACAGATTTTGCACTGTTTATCAACATGTATGACTCATTTTGTGTGTCCTGAATAAAAGACCAGGCAAAAACTCTGCTCTCAGTTGCAAGCTGAGAAATGTCACTTCTGGGATTTTGACACATATTTGAGTTTCAATGTGATTTTGGGCGTATATGTGCAAATAGCTCAATTTTGTATATCAGAGTCAGAAACACAAAGTCTGAGGAGGAAAATGACTAGCAAACACAGTAAGTAGTAAGGTAAAGCAGCTTTCTGTCATCTGGCTGTTTCTCCTGCCTCCTTGACATATAGTGTAGACACTCATAATTTGCCTCAACATTTATGTAATTTCTGGCAGTGGTCTTGCTTCCTTCACTGTTTGAGTTGTCACATTTTTCAAGGTTAAAGGGGAAAGGTATTATATGGAAACCATCATAACCATCATTATATCATGATAAATCCTTTAAAAAAAAAAAAAAGTTTTTTTTAAGGCTACTTTTTGGGGGGAGGGGGGGTAGTGTAACATTTAGAGTTCTCAACACAGAGAGTAGTTCCTAAGCTGTTCCCTGAAATGCCTGCTTATAAGTAAACATAGCTTAATCTTAAAGCTTTTAATTGTTTGTTTTTAAAAAGTCTGCTCTTGGTAAAGCTTTGCCTTCTGTTGTGATCTAGCTTTGTGAAATCTAGTTAGAAATGAGATCTGAACTTTGGAGCAATAGGAGTTGTGCTTATTGCCAACTCTGAACTGAAAATAACAGTACTTCCATAAATTATCTTCCACTGTGCCTGCAGAGAATTTAAAGCACCGTAGTATTCTAAGCAGGACAGCTTTCAGTCTGCCGCAAAAGCATTCATGTAATTCTGGGGCTTAACAAAAGAATGGTTTTACATTTGAGTAATTTATTAGGAAATGTATCAAGGTATACTGGTTTTAAGCAAACGTGTCTGGATAGTGAAATGTGCCATTTGCCTTGTGAATAGTTAGCTACCTTTCACAAGGTTTGTATCACTTCTACTATCAAAATACTGACAGAAAGGAGTGCCTCCTAATTTTCTGTATTTTTTAAAAGACATTAATAGTTGTTATGAAGTTTCCAGCGTTTCACTAAATGAGATATTCATAAAAGAAGTCTTGTGTTCCTTCTTAGGGCATTGTACATATTGCTATTGCTGGTAAATTATATTAGGATTACACTCAAATAATTTAAAATACAAAGCAAAATAATGAAATAAAATCCTATATATACTGAACCCAGAAATTGCAAGATGGTATCTGCGCTATTAATAATAGTGTCTTTTCAATCATAGTAATTCTGCTTGTGGTGTCTCTAACTTTTCTAAGGAAATGGCATTTACTAGAGTTAAATTATAGGAAAAACATAAGTGTATATAATATATACCAGTTTGGGCTTTATTTGGGGGAGATACTTGAGTTAACCTGCTGGGCTAGATAGACTTTTGTAGTCAGGAATTGTTTCAAATTACTGGTTTAACTGCAGTGTTCTGGGATAATTTTCTGGGTTTGGGTAAGTTAGAAGTGTGATCATGGCCCCCTCTTCAGCTCTTTGAAATTATTGTTTCTCCAGCTGGAGTAGCTGTAGTTAATTTTATTTCATCCAAATCTTCTGTTTTTACACTAGCTCTTGGAAGAACTAGTGACTCTCATGGATAGCCTGTCAGTCTGGTACTCTGCTGGCCTAGAAGCAATCAGGCTTTCACAGGTGCAAGTCCAGTTGCTCCTTGGATTCATTGCACAAGATAATTTACAGGTTTGTTGCAAATTCCTGCAAGTGGTACTGTGTTTTAAGTGCATGTTTGATGTAATGGTTGTGGTTTATAGGGGAGCTGCTCATACCAGTGAGCAGATTGATGGCAGCCCTTCTTCCTTCTATAGGGAAGGTGGTTTATTGGTTCTTACCATTTGCAAATTTACTCTACAGTCCTGTCAATGTGCACCTCCTGAGCATGAGAAAGAGGTAGGGGGCAAGCTGTTTGAAGATGGGACTGTGTAGGCAATAGTGGCAGTAAGATAGTGATTCTGATTGTGACTTTTTGTTTCTACTATAAAATACATTTATTAGCAGTTTCAGGTTTACATACATTAAGTGCACATGAACCTGGACTGTTCTGCCAAATCAACGTTTGGTACAAAGTTAGCAGAGCTGTGCCTGGAGATGAGCCCTTCAGTAAAGCCAGGATTATTAGTTTAGGCGTGTGATTGTCTTAATGCAGTTGTGTGACTTTGGGGTTGCAGCCGAGCCAGGTTTGGTTATCACAGGATGAAGTGCCCGTATTTGATGCATGTGTGCCTTCAGGCTACCTGGGATGCAGCCAGAATATGTACATACTCCTGTGCTAAAAAGATAGATGCTCAAAATTACTATTTTGAGGATTGCATTCGGTTTTTTGTTGTTTGTCTGTGTAGGTCTGTGCTATGGCAGCAGCCAAACTAAACACCCTCCTTCAGACCAAAGTAATTGAGAGTCAACCCGAAGCGTGCTACCTCTTGGGAAAGCTGGAAGGCATCTTGAGCAGATCAATTGAAGAGAAGACAGAAACTTACTCATTTTTGATTCCCCTTGTTCGGACATTGGTATCCAAGATTTATGAACTTCTCTTCATGAACCTGCATCTCCCTTCGTTGCCTCCTACCAATGGCAGCCCATCTTTCTTTGAGGACTTTCAAGAATACTGCAGCTCTGATGAGTGGCAAGTTTATATTGACAAATATGTAAGTAACAGGTTCTTTTGTATCATTCCCCCCCTCTTTTTATCCATGAAAGCAGAGAAACCCATTCAGAAATCACATTGTGCTTTTTCTTTTGTTTTGGTGGAACCAGATTATTCCAAATATGAAGCAGTATGAAGAGAATTCATTCAGACATGATCACGAGCAGATGGCACTCTATTGGAAAGATTGTTATGAAGCATTTATGGTGAACATGCACAAGCGAGACCGGGAGAGAGGAGAAAGTAAGCTTAAATTTCAGGTAAGGTTTTGGGTGAGTGCAAGTTGCTCTTAAAAGAACTATCTCAGGAGCTGCATTCTAAAAGGCAGAGAAATAATTCCAGGATGATCCAATTCAAGTGATTGCAGGCAGGTTGATTGTTTTAAGACTTTATGGGCAGTGTAACTATATACACTTGTAGGATATGCTTTTTAATGCTGTTCTTTCTATTTAAGAGTCTTGCCTGTAAGCAGAGTTATTTCAGAACAGTAGGCCTTTCTACAGTACAGCAACCTAGAATTATGCTCAGCTATAAGCTACATCTTCTTTTACTCTGATTTATGTTTTGAATTATTAAAACTTCTCCATTATGACCTGAGTCAGTATGGTTTTGGTTTTTTTTTTTGTATTTTTCAATACAATGAAAACACTTAAAATGGTGAACAGTTCCTGTTTAATGTGTGGAAAAATTGTTTCTGAACTGATGTTTCTGTATAAGGTCCAGACTCAGTTTAAGCATTAGAATTAACTTGTAATTACAGCAAATATCATAGCTAAGTTACATTTCTCTTGTTTTCTCTTAGTCATCTTAATAAGGATCCTTTTAGTAAGTCCTTTTTATTCAAGTAGCTAAAGGTAGAATATGAGTCATATTATAAAATACCAGAATTTAAAGAAAAATCTTACCTATTATAATAGGATTTCCAATACTGACCACTTTGAAGCATTGATTTCATATGGATTCAGCATCGATAACCCTTTTTTCATGTCTTTAAGTCAGTTTGGTGCCATTTCTTCCTGTACTAAGCTTTTTAAACTTTGTCTTGTAAGCATTGCCTTAAATTTTCAGAAGGTTTTACTGCTAAACTTTTTTTGTTCCTTCTTAATTTATGAGAATTCTTGCAAGCCACAAAACTGTGTTTCAAAGGTCAGATTTATTTCAGTGCTAGATTTATTTTTAATGGTCTTTCAGGAGCATTTTGTGGAACCATTCAGCAGAAAAGCTCGACAGGAAAATCTGCGGTACAACAGTATGCTAAAGCAACTTAATAGTCAACATGCAGCTACTATGAGACAGTGGAGAGCAGCCCAACTTTACTTGCTTTCTGAACGTGGCCCTTGGTCTGAAATGTAAGAGTGAAGTTCTTAAATCAAACCGTGTATGATGCTTAAAAGGAATATGCTCATATGACTAACTTACTGTTTCACATGGTTAGAACCTAGTCACATTGACTCCGATAACCATTCTTGAGATGTGAAGTTAATATTGAATGTGTGTTTTATAATGTTTTCTGCACTTAATTATAAAAATGCAAAGTTTGAAGTGTAATGCTCAGCTGGTTACCTGGAAACTAGATTTTCTTGCCAAGTGACAAATAAAAATTAGTTATCAATGAAGAGATTGCAGAAATTTTTTCGGAGATCCTATGGGATCGGTGGTTCTTTTGGAAAAGAGAGAATAGACTTTTATTAATAAAGACTTTGAGTTTTTATGCGTGAAGCAAATTTATTTTAAAAGAATATAATTTGCCTGTCTTAACTTTTGGGGAAGTTCTGGATAAAGATTATTTATTTTTTTCTCTTTAGTCTTAACTGTCATTAACTGAAAGCATAAACAATTTGATGTGTTTCAATAGAAAATAAATACTGCTTACAAAGTGCTTTAGGATGATCAGAGCTGCAATATGAACTATAAAATTAAAATGCCATTTATTTCTCTTATGTCTTAAAGTGTACAAGTGGATGACCAGTATTTTTCTAAATATGTACTCTTTTGTAGTCATTTGATTCATATAGGTTTTTACCTTCTTTTAACTGTTTTTATGAATATTCTTGTTTTCCTAGGAAACAGCGTCTTATTCACTGGAAACTTTCAAATGTGGAAAATTTTTCCCGTATGAGACTAAAACTAGTGCAGAATTACAACTTCAACTCTCATCAGGATGCTAGTGACCTGAGAGATAATTTAGGTAAAGCTGCATCCTATTTGCTATTTCACTTGGGCTTCTTCAATCTTTATTGAAGAAAGATACACACTTTACTCTTTGTATTTAAGAATTAGTGTATGGTAGATACTTAAATCTTGATTTTTCCTCTGTAGTAAAATGTGTAACATAAGAGTGGTGCTTTGGCCTGAAACACCATCTTCCTACTGAATAGAATTCATTTCCATTTGTTCATTGAAATGTGTATTTTTGTTGACCAAAAAAAAAAAGTTAAAGAACTCCTTTGTTTTAAAATAAGCAGTCACACAGACTTCTTGCATGAGATTATCCTTTTCAAGAAAAGGAAACAACAAGATCAGAGTAAGCAGGCATTATTTGTTTTAGACCTTTTAGAGCTTATGATTAAAACGTGTAGATATGAAGTGCTTTGTTTCAGAAGTGTGCCAAACAGTGGTGTAAACTGTTCTTTAAGTTTAGGTGTATTGGATATCAAGACTTAAACGAAAAAAAAGAACACTCTTGTAAACCCAAGTAAGCAAAAAAGAAATGCAGTGTATTTCCATGAAATCTGCATGCATTAACAGTGTCTGGCAAAATACTGCAAAATACTTTGTTGGAAATGTCCACATTCATAGAATTCAGTTTAAAATTTTCTACTGTGTTTATGTCTTCCCTTTATACTGTTATATTTTGACGTATATTTCAATGTAGTTCAGGGAGTATTTTTAGTGGTCTGCTTACCCCTGAAAGTATTTAAGAAGTCTGGTTGCTTCTAACTTAGTTAAAACCAATGTTCAACAGTAGAAGATACGCTCAGTAGTTTAGCTTTCCAAAAGTGCTGTTGCAAAAAAATTTCTGAGCTGAAATGTCTATTTGTGATAGGTGTGCACCAGACACAGCCGTCTAGTGAGTCTCTGCTTCTGGAGGCGGTGAAGCAGGTGAAAGTGAGTGATTTGGAAGATGATGTTCTTGAACTACCAGAGGAAGACACAGCAGCCAGTTCCAATGTGTAAGTATGGCAGAATAGAATGGTTGAAATTTGTTTCTGTGATAGGGATTAGGAGTGAGAAACAACTTCTGGAGCTGATTAGCATACAAAGCTTCCCTCTTTCTTTGTCTGACCTTAACAATCCAATCAAGAGCTTGGTAGTAGTTTTGAACAGCAGAAAAGTTGCTGTTGGATTTATCATTGTCAACAATGAGACATGAAGAGCCCCAGGGAAAAAAAGGCAGAGCAGATACTTGTGAGGATCTGTTAGTGAATCACTGCTCACAGTTGGTCTGAAGCTGAAGCTACAGAATTGTTGATGCTTTTCTGTTGTGTACATTGGCTATAATTCTCAAGAGGTGGTCTGCTCTGTAAGTGCATAGACCAGCCTGAAACTGGCTCTTGTTCATAGATGCCAGCGCCATTCCTTGTGCCATCAGCTGCATAGCGTGGATGTTTGCTTGATTGGCATTAAGCTGCTAGAGAGTCCCCTGTGTTTANATTTTTTTTTTTTTTTTTTTTTTAAAGACAGGGGGCAGCCAGGGGAAGATAGCAAATGCTTCAGTCCAGTAGCTGGACATGTGATATTGTGCATGCATCTATGTGTGTCTATGCTGTTGAAGTCCAGTAGGCATGTGGCACTTCTTTGAGTGATACCAATGCATTTGCGTGTACCTTAAAGGTTATTAAATGCTTGCGATGTGTCATATCTGTAGGCTTCTGAGCAACCATTACTTCAAATACTTCTGAAGATAACTTTAGTCACATGAACCAGGACTCAGCTCTGCTCTGGGCCAGAAAATTTAAGCACCTAGCAATTAAATAAGAAAGGGAAATGCAGCCTCATGTTTTCATGCTTCGAGGGCGGTCAAGTCCATTGTGCCTGAGACTGAAATATCAAGCCTGAAGAGCAATGCTATGAAATGATGTTTGGTAGCCTACTTTGAAACATCTAAGACTGCTGATGGCAGTAGCTTCATATAATCACTCATGTTGTACTTTTAATGCCATTCAAATTTTATTCTTTTCTGAACTGTACTCTTACCAAGTACCTAAGCAAGCGTATAATCTACCCAACCCTGTAACACTTAGTGGTATTTTTGTAGGGATGAGAAGGACGAGCAAAGTCAGAAAGAGAAGCTAATATTGTCTGAAGACTGTGAACTCATTACAGTAATTGATGTGATACCTGGCCGGCTGGAGATCACTACCCAGCACATCTATTTCTTTGACAGTAGCATTGAAAAAGAGGAAGGTGAGCATGTAGCATCTCTGTCTTTTAAGTACAGTTCAGCATTCTGTTTTTAGGAGGCTGAGTTTGATTTTTTTGAGAATGAGTGCCAAACTAATTGTGAAGAGGTAAGTTGTGGATCTGTACTTAATATTGTACCAGGTGGTCAGTGGCTGGCTGATCCCTTCAGAATCAAGAATCTGGAACTGTACCTGCTGAGCTGTTAAATTGATTCATTATTCTTAGTATTTCATTAAAAAAAAAACTTATTAAAAAATTAATTAGATTTGCTGACTGAAAAATAAAGTCATTACTTGTAATTTGCTGCTTGAATGGCACCTCCCTGTTCTACCTGACAAATAATGTTTTCACTCATACATTGATTAAAAAACAATAGTAACTAATGATTAAAAAACTGTAGTATGTAAACATTAATTTAGTGAACTTTAATAGAATGTACACAGTTGAATATGAAAACACTGAATTGAAATGTTTCACCAATAATGGTAAAATTTTCAGAAACAGTATATCAAAAAGTTGGCCTTTTGGGAATTCGAAACATAAAAGCTTCTATTTGAGCCTGTTCATATGTTTTGTCAAGAAAATACATTTATAATGTGTCTTTGATTGGAAAGCAAAAACAAATTCTACACTCCATCAGATATTTGCTGCTGCCTCCTTCTTGCAACAGAACAATAGATGAAGTTAGTAATATTTTCCTAGCAAAATGGTTAATCAAACCACATATAAAATTTGCCTTTTCTAGGAATGACTCTGGGGTGACTGGAAATGATACTGCATTATGTGTGTATGAAAAGTTTTTGATACATTCCAAGTCAATAATCAAAGTGGTCTTCCTAGGGGTAGGTTTTGATTTCAAATGGCACCTTTCTCAAATTCGAGAGATACATTTGCGTCGGTACAACCTGAGGAGGTCAGCTTTGGAGATCTTCCTTACAGATCAAACCAACTACTTCCTCAACTTCAATAAGGAGGTATCGGTTTCCTGAATTTCCTTGATTTATATAATAAGCACAAGTGTCAAGTTTAAGTTCATAGTTTGTGTCTAATTTGAGTCTGATGTCTTTCATAATACTGTAACACTAGCAGCAAAAGCTTTGCTACATACAGCCATTATGGGAAACTAGAATTGCAGTCTGTGAAACCTCTGGCATCTAGAAACTGATTAATTGTGAAAAGACAGATAAAATGAGATTATTCTTTTTCCTGTCTCAGTTGAAAAATTGTTCTGTAATATAACAAAAATTACATCAGTAGTAATCTAAATATCTTGAAGCCCACACATATTTTTAAATATTCTGAGCAAATTAATTACAACGCAAAGGAGACTTTCTATTTTACCACAACAGTGGAAGTCATTAATATTTCTATATTCCATAGTTTAGGGNTGTAGGTGATCCTTTGTATGTGGGACAAAGATAAATATCAGAACTTAGGGTAAGTTACATACTAGTAGGTCATTTTATGAATAACTCCTATAAAATATTGTGGGTTGTTTTGGTTTGGTTTGGGGTTTTTTTATTTATTTTAAAGTAAAAAAATCTTTGCAATAGTTTTGTAGGGAAAACATTTGTGTACTTTATTTGAACAGCAGCAGTATTTCCTAGAAGACTTCTGTGGGAATAATGATTTTCAGTGTAGTATCTACACAAAAAAAAATCACTGCATTACATATGTTGCCTTTATTATCTTGTAACTGAAGGATGTCACGTCCATCCACGTCCAAGCACTTTATGCAGCCGGAGATAGAAGTGTTTAAAAGTGTAACTGTGTTCCATTTATTTCACATTTTAATTAGCAGAGAAGTTTTTCACTTGTCAGCCACAGTCTCCAGAATAATTTATTTATTAATGCTGTTTACTAACAGGTACGAAATAAAGTATATAGTCGAATATTGTCCCTGCGATCGCCAAATATTTCTGGGACGAGATCTCCACAGGAACTTTTTAAAGCTTCAGGTTTGATGCAGGTATGAGACTTCAGTATAAAAGGTCTAGAGCGTTCCTCTGCTTCTTGAAGGAGTCCTAGAAGGTTCTCAACTACTGATTTTCCTTTTCTCACCCCCCTCTCCATGTTTAGATGGCGACTGCTAACTGCTGTACCCTCCGTCTGGTCCCTGAACTTTCACATGCATGTTTTCAGAATTGCTGTGTTTTGTGTTTACAGTCAGTTAGGTAAACGGATAGAGCCAGGCTCTGTCAATGTGTTTATGACAAGTGTCCAACAAGAATGGAAAACATATAGCAGACTTGCTTCTGGTTTTAGTCCATGATCTTGAGTGCACATTTTGGAACTACTTTCACTACATGTGCAAATAACTTTCCCTGCTACCTTTTCATTATGGGACATTCAACAAAACCCATGTGAAGATTAAGCAGGAAATATGGTATTAAGGAAATTAGTAATATTGGTATAAAAGGAAAATATCAAAATGTCTGTATTACTATAAACATGGATAATTTTTTTTAAAATGTAGTAAATGTATGTTTATCTTCCATCTCTTTATGCCAAAATTATTGTTTTCTCTGAGAGAGGAAGCTTTACAAATGACTTATAAAATACTGGAAATACTTGTTTTTTTCCTTGTTTCCCTAAAGGTAAAAGCTATCATGCTGTATATTCAAGTACAGAAAATATCATCTGTAATGAAATACTTCCATCACACTACAGACAGATATTGAAGCCTTCTGAACACAGCTCTGTCTGTTCTTTGGTTTAAAATATAATAGCGGAGCAAAGGTGCAAGCGCAATGTTACTTCACAAATTCCTGTACCATTAACTAATGGGACAACAATTTATAAATAAGTTTTGACCTTAGAACTCTAACGGATTTCAAAGTTCTGTTCCCATTTTTCTCAGTACCTGTTTACCTGCCTTCTTTTTGTTCCTTTGTTTTCTGTTTTTCTTCTTTTTTTATTCTGAGGCTGCCCTAGTTTTCTGCTGCCCTGTGTTTAAAACAGTACTGACATCAATCAGGAACATGATTTCAATTAAATATAGGTAGCATGGTCATTGAATCAAAGGGAAAATAAACTTTATTAGGAGGTATTAAATTTGGACTTTCATACCATTCTTACAGTCTTGTGCTAATACTATACTCTGACAGATAAATACTGACAAGACATGTAATTTGCAATAGTAGTATCTTTGATGTAGTGACTTCCATTGTATCTTTTTTTGTCCTTAGAAATGGGTGAATAGAGAAATATCCAACTTTGACTACCTTATTCAGCTGAACACAATGGCAGGACGAACTTACAATGACCTTGCTCAATATCCTGTGGTAATTAAAATAATTTTTAAATTTTTGACAAAGATAGGTATTTTTTTCTGTTTTGAAAGATGGATTTTTGATCTCAATTTGATCTTTGACTTTTTTTTTTTTTTAAGTTCCCCTGGATTTTACGAGATTATACTTCAGAAGAACTGGACCTGAATAATCCTGCAGTCTTTAGGGATCTGTCCAAACCCATAGGCGTGGTAAATGAGAAGAACGCTAAGGCTGTGAAAGAGAAGTATGTATTTGAACACTCAGTTATATTTCTCTGTCTTTTCTGAGCCTCCAGGCTAATAACGCATTTTAAAAATAAAGTGATGACAGTGAAATTTTTGAAAGCTAGTTTTATAACATCAGAGAGGCATTTGCAAAGGTTGTTGATTTGTTGTTCCTGCTGCATTCAGATTACTTAGCTTATATGGCACTGAAACAACAAAACTTACTGTTGTAAATTTTCAGTTGTTTCTCGGATGTGGAGATGAAAAACTGAAAGTCTGTAGAAACGCTTAATTTAATGGCCCAGCAGCTTGAAGAGACATGATGTCCCAGGTCTCCTTCAAGATAAGCAATGTGAAATCATACTGATGAGTTGAGCTGCCTGTGCTGAGAGGTAGCATTGATCCTAAATCTGAGCTTCCTGTGCTTTTTTCAAGCATAGATTATTATCTTTGAAATAAAATATAGCTCAGTGACTTCCAGCAACTCCTCTGTAGGTAGGAATGACAAGTACTTACACCCACACATCAGTGTAGCGATCCTTTGTTTTTTGCTAGTGTGGGGGGCGAGTGTGCTGTCATTACCAGATTGCACTTCCCAGGCTTCTTCCAAAAGCAGCTTTCTTCTGAAAACTTGGAACATGGAGAATTTTCTTTGAATGATTAGGCTCTATCTCTGACTGTAATGAGATCAGTTCTTTAGCAGTATGTTTAACTATAATTTCTCTTACTAGCCTTGTGGCACTGAGGAATGTATCAGCCAGATGGTGGCATAGTACTGTAGAGTGAGTTTGCCAGTAGTAAAGGAAATGGGCACAAGTATTACATAAATCTCTTTTCTGCATCCTGTGTTAAAGGAGAAGCCGCTGCCTGAACATTCACATACCATTCAAGGAGTCGCACACACGCCACCCAACTCTTTAACTGCTCAGACCAGAGTACCTTTGTAGTGGGTGACTCCAGTGGGCCAATGGGTGCCCCTTTCAACTCCTCTCACACACACATGCTTATCTCGGGCATGCTCCCTCCTTCAGGCTCGACCCTAGGTTTCCAGCAGGAGAGTCTCAGGCGTCGGATTTTATAAAAATATGTAATTTAATTGAAAGGTACAGAAGCAAGGTCAGCCTGGGCTGGGTGCCTCCAAAAAGGGAGGGACCTTGAACAAAGAAATCCCTGGGCAATTACACCCTTGTGATCTATACAGTTTCTCCTTGTGCGCTGTACACACATCTTTTAGTCCAATGGTGATTTTTGGTCTGGGGTCTTCTTATTGGATTCTTTTTCTGTGTTCGGGCAGGCAGGGTGTTGACTGCTCTTATCTTGTTGATTTGCAGTCTCTGCTGATGGCTGTAGCCCCCTTATCTTCTGGTTTACACTCCTTGTGCACCTGCGCTGGTTGGAAGAACATGGGGAACTGAAAAGACCCAGACTTAGGGAAAACAGTACCAAAACATCAGTGTGTTATCAACATTTTCCTTATACTAAAAGACTAAACACAGCACTGTACCAGCTGCTAGGAGAATTACCAAGAAAATGAACTCTATTGTGGCCTAAAGGCTTCAGCAAATCTAGCTACTCATGCTAAGTAAAACTAAGCAAACAGCATTGATCACAAAATCACACCATATTATAACCCTAAGTAATTTATTGTAATTAAAGCTTACTTATTTAAGCTAAACAACTAACATCTTTCAACAAGTGACAGTCACACACTCTTTTTTTAAATTACATGTTTTTAAGTCTTGCAGGAAACTGTCACAAGTCACTTCAGTAATAAATATACAGCTTAGTGATGTGGGGTATTTTGTCTGTTTTATAAAGTTATGCCTAGGGAAGAGTATAAGAGCAGGTATGCAAAGCCTTCATCCAGTGTACATTTCTATCTTTCAGTAGTCTTTTGCTTAGGGACTTTCTAAGTCAGAATTGGAATCCTCGTGTTTAATAGAACTCAATGTATTTTTCTCTTATAGGTTGCTGTGATCATTTCATTTGAATCCTTGCCTCCAATAAGTATAATCCAACTATAAATCAGCTGTGGTGCTCAGTTGTACTTATAAACACTTATATTTTTTAGATATGAGAATTTCGAGGATCCCCTTGGGATAATTGACAAATTTCACTATGGGACACATTACTCAAATGCTGCTGGTGTTATGCATTATCTCATTCGGGTAGAACCTTTCACAACACTTCATATCCAGCTTCAAAGTGGCAGGTATGCTGTGAGCAAATAAGCAGCACCTTTATTTTTCTTCCCTACAATTTTACCGAGGGAACGACCAAGGTCTAACCTGGGTTTTCTGACCCGCAGATTCGACTGTGCTGACAGGCAGTTCCACTCTATTCCTGCAACCTGGCAGGCACTGATGGACAACCCCAATGATGTCAAGGAACTTATCCCAGAGTTCTTCTACTTCCCAGAGTTCCTGGAGAATCAAAATGGTAAACTGACTGCTCAGAATATTCTCATACAAAACTGTTCTTACAACCGTTTGTGAATGTGGTGGAGCACTTCTTATTTAAGTTTTATAGTGTGCTTTTAGAAATTACTTTAATCATCATGCTGGCTTCAGACTGTTTAATGAAGATGCTAGTTGTGTTAAGCAGCAGCCTAAACATTGTTTAAAATTCAGACTGGGGGCTTGAGGATAGCTAAATATAGTGTTGTTTACCTAATGTGAAATATCAGAGATGCTTATTTGGATGTTTGAAGGAGTTAGCAATAGTTAATACTGATAAAATAGTTAGCAAAAGTTAGTACAGATTAATTAGTATTCTTTTTACTGGGTTCCTGGAGTGATAGAGTTTGGACATCTTCAAACGTGGGAGGTCTTTTATTTGATCTAGGCAACCGGCATGTTTTCTGTTTGTTACTGTTATTTTCCAATGCAGCGTTAAGTCACCTGATTTTAGAGCCATGTAAGGTTTCATAGTTTCATTAACCATCAGAAGAAGGAAAAAAAAAAAAAAAAGCTGTTTCACTCTTATATAATGCTGATTGAAAAGATAGCATCCTGCATTCTGATATGAGACTCCTAGCCATTTTTTAATTCACATTTATTGCACAGGGAATTGTTTCTCTACCTCTTAGACAATTTAAAAGTGGATTTGTATGTTTGTGCTGCTAGCTACAGGCTACTAGACTGCTAAGTTATAAAAACTGGAAACAGCCAAATCATGCTTTCAAAAGTCACTTAAGTATTTAGAGTTGTTCTAATGAAAGTTGGTGGGATTTAAGACTTCTTGAAAGCCTTGATTTTACAATCATTTAAACCTACAAGTAACTTCATTCTTATGAATAACCTCATTGAAATGTCTTGGACCCTTA
The DNA here is from genome assembly GCA_013398815.1 of Ibidorhyncha struthersii. Lineage (NCBI taxonomy): Eukaryota > Metazoa > Chordata > Aves > Charadriiformes > Charadriidae > Ibidorhyncha > Ibidorhyncha struthersii. The sequence goes on along the minus strand of VZSZ01000054.1, from coordinate 475,154 downwards.
ATTCTGGTAAAACAAAGCAAATACAGATATGTTTACATATAGGTGTGTAAATGATTAATGCTACTTTTAAGGTTGGGACTTCAGCTTTGAAGTCACTTAAGTTCTTTGGACAATTGTTATCCTGTATCATTTAACATTTTAAAGATTCAGAGCAGAACTTAGCCTCTGATGTCAGTGGTAGGGTTATTGGATATTTACATTAAGAATTTTTCAATAGCCTTCCCTTGCATTGAGAAAATAACACTTTTTAACCTTTATTGAGAAATCAAGATATTTGAAATATTTTGTAGTAACTCTTGAAATTCTCCAAATTATTCACTAGGTTTTAACTTAGGTCAGCTTCAAATATCCAAAGAGGTGGTAAATGATGTTGTTCTCCCCAAATGGGCCCACTCCCCAGAAGACTTCATTTATAAACACAGGAAGGCTCTGGTAAGATGATGTTTATATATATGTGTGAAGTAATGATAGAGAAAGTACACCTACACATTGTCACTGTGGCTTAACTGTAAAATACTGGGACTACATTCAAACTAGAGTTGTGGTTACATTTGACATTACAAGTACCATTAGAACTTTCAGTTAAAACCACTGTGCGTGTCGATAAAATGCTCAAAGGAAAAAAGGAAAGAGCCTTGAGATACTGATCATTTGGGAGTTTGTTGCCCTAGGAGATAAAATACAGAATTAGGTGGGTTTAGGTGATAAGGCTGCCCTTCCTTTTTATAGATTATTCTGTCTGGTACTAGGGAACTAGCAGCTTACCTTCCCTTGCGCAGTTGCATTTCAATAGTCTAGATGTGCGGCTTCATTGTATTAATTTTCCCCCTTACCTGGCAGTTACTGTCTTTAACACAAATGGATGTTCTTATGCTTCTGCCCTATACATTGGTGTATACCTAGTTTGTGGATACTCTTAGTTTAGGAGTTAAATCTCTTTCACAGAAAATAGTAAATACTTCAAGAAGAGAGCAATACTTATTCTTACAAGAGCATTTTTTCCTTCTAGGAATCCGAGTATGTTTCTGCTCATCTTCATGAATGGATAGATTTGATTTTTGGCTACAAACAGAGGGGACCAGCTGCAGTGGAGGCACTCAATGTGTTCTATTATTGTACTTATGAAGGTACAAAGCAGTATGCTCTCTTGTCATTGTCATCAGACTTGTGGGTTTTCAGTATTAGACAGAAAATACTTGCTCTGTGAGCATGCCATGCCATAGCATATGGTAAGGCAACAGAATTGTAGATGAAATATGGCAGCATACCTCGTAATGTATCATCAAATAACCAGAATATTTAATGCTTTGATCAGAAGTTGTGAACCTGAAGTGTTAATATAAGTTTTTTTTAAAGGGGGAGGGGCTGTTCCAGTTGCTTGTACTTTGTTTCTCAGAGTGCTTGGTGGGTTTTGTTAGTTTCTCATTTGCTTGCTTAAAAGCATTTGTGGGAAGAGGTTTCTTGTGGTTTAGGAGTAAAGGCAAGTTGCTTAAAAACAACAAACATTGAAGACAAATACTAGTCTGTTAATTCCAAAGGTGAATTTTGAGTGGCCTTAGTGTGTAACTGATTTCATGCATGAAGTATATTAAATTCATTTAATAAGATAAAAGCCTGCAATTCTTGCATTTACACATACACTTGAAGTTCCACGTGCAGAGTGGAGTTTTCAGGTTGTATTTTACATGGAGACGTTGTTTGGAGGCTTCTGGGGTAAAGGATGATAATGCTGCAGTTAATTTAAGTTTTGCAACATTTGTTGACCATACTGGTTCTCAATAAGTTGTTTGGATTATGTTCTTTTTCCTTTTTTCTGCCCTTCATTGTTCTGGTTGTGATCCAGGGGCTGTGGATTTGGATGCTTTAACAGATGAGAAAGAAAGGAAAGCTTTAGAGGGGATGATAAACAATTTTGGACAAACTCCCTGTCAGCTGTTAAAGGTAATGCTCTTTGTTCCCTTTCAGTCAGACCTTTATGGTTAAATCCAACTGAGTTACAAAGGCCCTGTGAAAAAATGGAAAAATAATCATTTGTAAGATAACAGTTTGTACTTTTAGGATTGTTAAGTTTTTGCCACATTACCATTTGTAAAGGTTATAGCAGTGGAAATTTAGAATACCATGTTCAAAATAAATTCATTTACTTTAAGAAGGGAAATTAGATACTTAAGAGTCTGTTTTCCCGTTGATTGCCAGTAAGATTCTGAGTATATTATGTGACTTGAAGAAATTGATAAATTTGTCTAATTTGACATTCCTTCAAATATTGTCTTCTAGGAGCCCCATCCGCAAAGGCTGTCAGCAGAAGAGGTACTGCAAAGACTAACTAAAAGTGATACCTCTACTCTGAATCTTTTCCAACACCTCACTGAACTGAAGTCATTCTTCATAGAGGTAGATGTGTTAATTGAAATTGTTTAAAGTCTAATCTGAAACTTCTGCTGTACTTAAAACAAAAGGTCACAACGTAGATGAAAATAAACTTGCTTCATATTTAAGGAAAATATTTTAAAATGAAATGTGTATAAAATGGGCTCTGTCTCTTTAGCTTAGTTAGCTTCATAGAGGTTGAGTCCCATAAATTTGTATCTGCTGGCTGCTTGTGTGGGTCTTGTTTGAGTATTGAGTTAGCCACCACGCCAAAAAAGCTAAGAACATCACTGGTGGTATCTGAGGACTCACTGAGGAGCCAGGGTTTCACTTCTGGTGTTTCTGACAAAGCATACCTGTGTGAACTGAATATGTGTGTGTACCAGTGCCTTAGAGTACTGTACAGGTCTGGCATTGATTCCAGAGGCTTTGGGTCTTACTCTTTACGGGTTCTAGATTTGTCCTTTATCTCTTGGATATAATCAGACCAAACCCATGTTCTTTCTCGCAGGGAATCAGTGATGGTGTGCCCATCGTCAAAGCTGTTGTCCCCAGGAATCAGTCACGTTCCTTTATTTCTCAGGGAAGCCCAGAGATCTTGGTGAGTTGCACGTGTCAATACTATTCTTAGACTGCAGACAGTCAAATAGCTGTATTTTTTCATACAGCTTGTAGAGAAACACTTCTTAACTGTTCCTCTTCAAATGTATTCCTTTAACCTATAATGAATGTCAGCTACAAGTTAAATATGTCTTCTGAAGAGAAGACAGGCTGATTTGTTGAATGGCATTTAAGAGCTGATGAGACATGAGTGTAAGTTGCAGTGAGGTGTATTTTAAGTTGCCCACTTGATCCATTTCCATGGTAGCAATCAATTTCTTAGTGCAATGCAGCCCAGCTTTAAAATGACAGGATTAAGTTATTATTGGCATCATTATGTTTATCATTACTTTCCAACCCATATATTAAACTATACAGTATGTAGCATACACACGCTACAAAGGCCTGCACTGTTCCTAAAATTAACTTTTGCACTGACTAATACAGGTGCTGGTACAATGACAGATGGCCAAATGATGAAAGGAGCAGAGTGTGTTTGTATGTACCTCTGTACGTGTGATCTGCATACTGGTCCCTGTGCAATAATACCTGTTTTGCAGGAAAGAATGTTCTTTTCCAATATTCCTACTTTGTAGGTCAAACTTATTGTCCTGGCTTAACGTGGTATGTGCATATCTCATTTGGAATTTGGACACGTCTAAAATTCTCATTGTGTTTTTCCTAAATATCTGATGAAAATAACCTTGAATATTTAGATTCCTTTCTTACTTTCTCAGCAACAGAACTGTAGTACATTTTTTTTGAAACTTCCTGTGTTAATATGTCAACTATTGATGATTACTATTTCAAAGAACAGAAGAAGCAGCTTAAACTAAATGACTGAATTGTAATTAANCCCCCCAACTTCTCTAACCCATCTAGAGCATACACTGTTCTAACTTGGTAATATGCACCACGTGGATTAACTCATCTGAGCTGGATTTTTTTTTTTAATTTGTGAGGCTAGGGGTGTGTGTGTGCTTTTTTTCTTCGTGCTAAATTCTCAAGAAACCTACACTGAATTTTATGCAAGCTCCATTACCATCAAAGGCAAGCAGAAAATATGTCTCTGGGTTTCACTGATATTTTTTTTTCTATCAAATTTTTTAGGTAACGGCAAGTCTGAACTGCATTATTGGAACTCATGGTTGGCTACCTTATGATAAAAATATTTCCAACTATTTTACATTCATCAGAGATACCACAGTGACAAATCCCAAGTAAGCAAATGATGAGGAGAGATGCGGATGAATGCATCTACAGTAATAAAATATAGTAATTCAGTGGATTGTACTGTTTTCATTGAATGCATCTTCTGATGTTCAGTAATATTACCTCTAATCTGTAACACTGTTTTAATAAAGAGTAACGTAAGTGTCATTTCAGGGTTTTCATTCTTAAAGCTACTTCTATAATTTTTTATAATTATCAATCATAAAAATTTGTCTTGGACTCTGAGCTGGGCAGTGTTCATACTTTCTTATGCTACAGCGCAGGTATATGTGGTGGTTTTGTTTCTTTGGCTTTTAGAGGATTCCTTTTTTTCTTTACTGTTACAATACTTAGTAGAGACGTGAGTTATCCAGAATCAAATTGCATACAAGACTTAAAAGATCTAAGGTGAAATCTTGCTTCCACTTGCTGACAGCAGTGAGAGTTTTACCATGGATATCAGGAAGCCAGAATTTCACCTACGATGTTTTTTAGATCGTCTCTTCTATAGATGGAATTCCTTATTAATTTTTAAGGATATAGGAAGTACATTGATTTGAACTAAGGTTGCTTTTTAACTGCTTGTCATTTGCCTACAGAACACAACGCAACATGAGTGGTCCTTTTGCACCGGGGCTGGAGATCACCTCTAAGTTGTTTGCAGTATCCCATGATGCAAAACTGCTCTTTAGTGGAGGACACTGGGACAATAGCATCAGAGTAACATCTCTTACAAAAGGCAAGCTGATTGGACAGCACATCAGGCACATGGGTTAGTAAAATATTGTGAAATGAAAGGTTTTATGTATTGTACTTTGATGTTTGGTCTTTTGGGAAAGAATTATAGCCAGTGCGCTTGGACAGACAAGCATATCAGTTATAAAGGAATGGCAGCCTAAGAACAGAATACTTGAACCATGATTATATATAAATACTTGATTATTGCTTTTTAGTCATCGTAGTGATTGTTTAATGTAGTTTCAAAGTAAGGCTTGACTGCTGGTTTTAGGTAGCAAAGCTAATTAACTCAGGTGTGTACACCTGGCTGTACAATGACTTCATTGTTTAATACAGTCTCATCAGCCCTTATCAAAGTGAAACACTTCATGCTGACTGCAGATCAGGATACATTGTTGACACATTGCATGCACATTGTTACTGTATGGGAAATTAGTCTTAAGTATCTATGCGTTTTCTTTCCTTTATCTAGATATTGTGACCTGCTTGGCAATAGACTACTGTGGAATTCATTTAATTTCAGGCTCCAGAGATACTACTTGTATGATATGGCAAATAGTTCAGCAGGTATGTTATTTAGGCATACTCTGAGAAGCAGTTTCTGAATGCTTTTCTGTGCTTCTCTGTTTCGCTATGGTGGTTTATTGATTTCCTTTCTGTCAGGTTTGCAGGGAAGATAGTCCGCTAAAATTGATTAGCTTAGTAATTTTGTTACTCCCGTTGTCTTCTATGCTCACTATAAACCTTAGTTACTATATAGCTGAAGTACATTATTTTAGAGGCACTCTTAAAGATTTCATATATTCAGGATAGGCAAGTATTATCCCCCACTGTACAGAGGGGAGAATGGAAGAAGAGAGACACTACTTAGTACTACCAGAATTAGTCAGAACGATGTTTATGTTTCTAGGCTGCTGTTCGATCCAGTACTTGCATTTTAGCATTGCATTTCGTCTATGGGAAATACTGATCACTACACTAGGAGTTAGTAAAGAGAACACTAGTCTGTTACCTGGATTTATGCTGGCGTTTTAGAATTCTTTGATATTAGTCTTGTGCTTTCACACAATGAAAGTGGTTATGTGATGCATGTGTCTACTTACACTGAAACTGTGAGGCTATTTCCATTGGTACACATTTTAAATGTTCGTTTCTGATTGCTGTATAACAGATATACAAGTAGGATTAACTGCAGGGGGGAACTGTCATGTTGTGGACAGTATTTGTGGTCAGACCACCTTGTTCTTATAATTGAACTACAGTCAGCGCGTTAAACCAGTACAGTGGTGCATAACTGCATGTGCTTTTGTGGAAGTTGTCTTTGTGGTGGGAGTATTTTTAATTTTTTCCAAGAAGTACTTTGTACCAATAGTCCGTGGTCAAAAAGGTGAGACCTTAGTACTCACAACAGTATTTTTTTGTCTCAAGTGAGGATAAATGTTGGAAACTTTTTAGTTTATTTATCTTTTCAGTGTGAGTTAAATAGGTCATCCTCTGGAGATTATCTTTGTTTAGAATTGTTTTTTCTTAAGATTTTTAATGTATTTTTTATTTAATGGATATATTTTTGAGGATGTATGTATTGTAAATTCTTCTTGTGAGAGTTTTATCTTGGTCTTTACAAAGTGGCAGCAACGGACTGCATACTATCACTTCCGTTCTACTTGTCTGCTCTGCATTGTCACCTTCTTTCTCAGCTCTGTATTTTGACACTTGTGTTCTGCATTCCTGCATGCTTCAGGCTTTCAGAGCTTGGTTGGCAGCCATATTTCTATCACAGAAATGAGAATAAAGAGTCCCCTGCAGAGCTATTTACTGTACCTTCTCTCTAAGCACAGGTCTTGTCTTACAACTGGTTTAAGAATAAGTCCCTATATGCTGACAGTACACTCACTGGAACAAAAGTACTAAATAATTTTGATACCCTGCATTCATGTGGGAAAATAACTATTTTTAATGAGCATTATTGCAGGATTTCCTTTGCATATCATACTACTGGTACTCCTTGAGAAGGATTATTTCCTTAGAAAATGGAAGAGAGTTGCTGCAATTTTAAGCAAAATAGCTTTCAGCTTCTTTAAGCTTGGCTGTGAAGATAGTGCTTAATTCCAGAGTAAACTGTAAGAACTGAACAAGCCCAGATACACAAGTGAAGAAAAAGCAAGTGGATGGATGGGTGAACAGCTCCTGTTAGGACTCACTGTGGTTCTTGCACAACTGAACATCTGAAAGGATAGAAACAAGTCAGCTAAGTAACTCTGTCTTTCACATCCACATAGTAACTGTATGTTCATTCGTTCTTGTGATTTCAGTAAATAGGGCTGCTGACATAATAGGCTATAAATTGAAATTGGAATGGGTGAGTTATTCCTTTGGTTTTGGCCTATGTCAAATATACAACTCGCACAACTGATACTGAAGATACCAGAAATTTATTTTTTGTTTGTCCTTCAGCTGCAAGAGAATGTGTCATTGCACTTTTTGTTACTCTCAGGGAGGAGTGCCTGTAGGCCTGGCACCTAAGCCATTACAGATCTTTTATGGGCATACTGATGAAGTTTCGAGTGTTGGCATCAGCACTGAACTGGATATGGCAGTGTCAGGATCCAGGGTAAGCACCCTCATACTTTTTCCTTCTTTGCCTCTTCTCTTCTCAAACCATAGAGCATATTTGAAGTTGATTAAGAATAACACAAAAAATGTGACTATTTCATGATTCTTTTTCTGCAGTCTTGCATATCAAGATGATCTGTGCCATCTCCCTTGCTGCCTGCTTAAATCAGGCTGTCTCAAACTGCTCTGCACAGCATAGGCCTCAGCTACCCTTTTACTTTTTATTATTCTGCACAGATGAGCTTTAATGTGTGTGGACTTACTTGGAGATCTTAAGCTTCTTGCAGAAACAATTCTGTGACAGTTTCTTCCCTGCTTCCTTAACCTTGAAGGTTCTGTATAGCTTACCCATGTGCTACCTTACTGTACTACACTGGCAGGCTTCTGAACTCTGACTCTGCACTCATAACTGTGACCTATGAAATGGCTGATTTGCTGCCTGTTCTTCCCCTCTTGCCCTATTTGCATTTGGTTTTTTATATGCCTATAGTACATGGCCTTGAAGGGAAGGCTTCTTTGTTCCTAATGCTCAGGAGTCTTCATCTCCAGTTAAGGATCTAAGTGCTCTTAAAATACTCCCTCTGTATTTAAATACTCTTTCTGTGTGTTGCGGTAACTTACCTGCTGAGTAACAACTAAATTTGGTTGCTGCAGGATGGGAGTGTAATTGTCCGCACTATACGGAAAGGTCAGTACGTGAGGACTTTGCGACCACCTTGTGAGAGTTCTCTCCTGCTGACTGTTCCCAATCTGGCTGTGTCCTGGGAAGGCCATATAGTTGTCCACACAAGCATAGAAGGAAAGACTACTCTTAAGGTACTTAATTTCATGGAATACCTCTGTTTCTTTTGCTGCAGACTTTAATCATAAATGTACCTAACTTTATCTTTATTTCCTAAAGTAATGAGGCTTTTTGAGCACGCTGTGTCTGTTTCTTTACTTTTTTATTTTGCTAGCCGATTTGATTGAAATGTGATTAAAAGAGAAATCACAGACGTACTGTGCTTCTGTAAGTTTCATGAAAATCTCCAAACACCTGCAAGGAGGATGCCCAAGCATGTGTTAATGAGTCTTCCTGGGAGAGATGCTTTGAAATGGAAAACTAGAGTAAACAAATTCCACTGTGCACAGAAACAGAGACTTATAAGGGGAGCAGTAAGTTCTGGGTGTAAGATGCCCAGTGACTACACTAATGTTTCTTAGCTTTGGATTGGAGAGATAGCTATAACGTTCACAGGGTAACTTATTCTGTCTATTGAGTAGCTGTGTAGTTGCTTTAGTAAGGGTAGAGCTGTTATGATTTCTATGAGGATGGGAAGTTTCTTGGAAGACAAATTCATTGGATGTAGGCATGGTAGCTGCATTGGGAAAATGGTGACAGAATAGACCAAGGTATTGTCAGGCTGGAAAAACTTCAGATGGTTGTGTTAGCTGCATCTTTGATCTGTCAAGAATTCATTGCCTTGACCGGAAGATGCTTCTAGATCTAGCTCCATGGAAATACACCTATTTCCTCAAGCTTTTCAATTTAGGGTGGGGAGGACGGAGGGTGGCAGCAGGGCTGAAGATAAGAATGCTCCCTTCCTTTCTTCTTCCTTAACTAAAATCTTGATAAAATAGGGACCTGTCTATTAAATCCATGGATGTTTCCAGAAAATTTGGAATTGATTAGGTGGATAGATAAGACATTACTATGTTACATCAAGAGGTAACAAGGAATAACTTCAGAAATTTTCATACAGGTCCTGGTATACATACACATTGCACATAGGCTCACTAGTTTTGTGTCATTCAACAAGGAAACTGCTGTCAGCAGTATTATCTGTGGGTTATTGCCCAAGTTAGCTCCTGTTAGTGAGCTAAAGGTACAAATAATTCACCCTTGATCCAGTCAGTTCTTTGTGACAGATGTATTTTTTATCTATTCAGGATAAGAATGCATTACATCTCTATTCTGTCAATGGAAAATATCTGGGTTCTGAGACTCTGAAGGAGGAAGTGTCAGATATGTGTGTGACTGGCGAGTATATCGTGATGGGCAGCTTACAGGGATTTCTTTCCATACGGGATCTCTACAGGTAATGTACCATCATCAGTAGTTTATTTACTGAGATGCAAATATGACGGCTTATTGAGAAATGGCTGTGTAACATGTACTTTGCTTAGTGCTGCAGGTGGTAGCGCTTTTTTCTGTGCTCCTCAAAAAAAATCTTTTGGGGGTAACCAAGATAGGGAGAAAAGAAAAATAAGAGGTGTACTAGACCCCTTTATTCCCAGGCATTTATCCCAATTATACACCTAGAACTGACAGAATTTAGGAAGACCTATGTCTGACAAATGCAAGCTGTGAGATTGTCCCCATGTCTGACTAGTCATTGGGAGTTCAGCAACTGCAGGATCAAGCCTCATGCAGTTCTGCACTGAGTTTTTAAGCTCCACTTACTGCTACGCTCTGTAGAGCTCCATTGCTTCTCAGAATAGGAGTGATCTTTGCCACTTAAGCAGTTGTGGGACTAATGTTACTGTTCTTCAGTGAAAATGTCTTCATTTACTCACTTACCCATCCATGCCTTTTCTTGTTACTGGAGCTGTGTTCTGGGGTAGATCGTTCCTTAGGAGTTTACAATACTTGAAATTGCAAACCAGATCTTTAAGAAACTGTATTTTATACTGCTGCATCCTGTGGACAGCAATTTCAACTGCAGTGTGATTCTTTGGAGTTCATGCAAACAAATACATGATGTGCTGCTTCTATGTGGTTTTTGTTCATTTCAGCCTGAGTCTGAGCATCTCTCCCTTAGCCATGCGACTGCCTATTCATTGCATTTCTGTCACCAAAGAGTATAGCCACATCCTTGTTGGCTTGGAGGACGGCAAGTTGATTATCGTTGGTGTTGGCAAGCCAGCAGAGGTAAAACCCACCATCAAGAACTTTTTCTACCGAACAGTGGGAAGTTCACTTATTTCTGCTTTCCAGTTGAGCAAGAGGTCTCCTCTATGGCAGGGTAAATTTAAGAGCAAGTTTCAGTTTTCAGTGGGAAAGAAATAACTTTTGAGACTGCTCTACTGAAATTTCTCTTTAAGAATCAAAGGTATATAGGGATCGCAGATGGGAAGCTCAGCTGGACTAACTTCCAGACTTTCACTCATATCTGAATAAGCAAGGTCATAGTAGCTAACCTTTTCTGAACGTGATAGTGTTGTCAGCCACTTCTTGATGAAATAATTTTCCAGAAGAAAATTGGAAACAAAAGAGAGCAAGCTACTTCCTTGATTTTTTTTAAATATTTTTTTTTATGGTTTCTGTCAGATGTCTTTTAATATGCGTTGACTGACATTGGGGAAAAAATATTACTTCTTTATGTTAAGAGTCTCTAATTGCAATGCACAAAGAATCACTTGTGTAGGTTCCCAATATGCTCTGTGCTCCATATGGTGAATATAAACTTGTTGGTACTGCATATGCAATATGAAATACAGAGCATCCATCTGTCAAATAGCTATGCCCAACTTTTCTTGTGCAAAACATAAATTTTGCTTAAGTACTTCTTGTCATGACTTTCAAGGTACCTGCTTCTCTTTATAACCCGATCTCTGTTGTGCTGCAGTGTATTGATTTGAAAATGTGATACCACTTTTGCATGACCTTTAGTACATACCAGAAAAGTGTCTTAATTTAATTTTATATTTTAATTGTGAAAACAGAGCAACTTTATTTGCCAGTATTTTAGAATGTTTCAGCTAGGAGATACATAGTTTAATATTTGAAACAGGCTTCACACAATGGTTTTGCTTGCAGCAATGGGGAAAGGAGGTTTCCCTGGTTTCCAGTTGGACAGCTTTTTCCTACTGTAGAATTAACAAAGAGCTGCTTATGATGTGGTTAAACATATGTTTGTAACAGCAGTTTTAAAGTCACTGTCTTTTCTAAGCTTCCTATTCCACAGAAAAGATCTTTTGTAGGCTGAAATGTATGTATCTCATTAGACTGAAGGCTTTTTGTTTTCTTTTTTTCAGTTCTTAATCACATCTCTTTTTCTAACTATGGAGAAAGTGTTGTTTCAAAGACTGGATTCCTTTTAAGAATGTAGAGGCTTTCCAATGACCTTTTTTTTTTTTTCTGAGGATTTTCTGTTTATAATTCAGCTGATCTGCAAGCTTAATATCGATGTAAATAGTTTAAAAAAAAAAAAACACAAAGAAATAAGGAACAACGCTATGACCCAGATTTTCTAGTTTTCTATCAATCAATATATTTGAAAAGCTTGTATATGTGGGGTATTTATTTGTGGATTGGTTTATTTGTAGTTTGGAAGGAATACATTAATTACTAAAATTTTATCCTTATACAGAAGGTAGTGGTGTAGATCTGGCTTTTGGTGGTGATACTGATCCTTAGGATAAAGGGAGAGACCGACCTTCTTTTATTGTGCATAAAGTAAAATGCTGCTTGGTATTAAGATTGGCCTTTAGTGTTTCTGCATTGACAGTATCAAGTTAAGTATAATAAATGATTTTTGTTTTTTTTAACAATTACTTAGTTGTTTGGGATGTTGCAGAAGTCTGGGGGATTATCACTTGTTAGTATTAATCCTTGTCAGCACCGTGCCTTTTCTAGAACACAGTTCGTAAGTATGCTTAATTTGTAGTACTAACTGCTGGGAACTGTTCTGAAATTTGTGAGGCAAGCATCTTGTTTAATAAACTTCAAGGAATTTCATTAGTTTATGAAATCAGCTGCCAGGCTGATCACTATTGGCCAATCATAAGTCTGGTATTTAAGGAGTAAATTAAAACAATTTCTTACAAATTGTTGTCAGATTGCAGACCTACTAGATGCTGGATTTAATACGGCCTCTGGTTGCTTGTTATCTGCCTTTACGTATGGAATATTCAGTATGAATTGTTTCTGCTTTAAATTTTACTCTGAGCACTTCACCCACAATCTTTGGAAGACTGTATAAATTTGACACCAGGAGATAACCTTTCTCTCTTTCCTTCATTCTGCCGTCACTGCCCTGCATTTTGGTTATCTTTTCCTTTTCACTTCTAGCAATTTCTGTTTGCAATCTCTAAAATAAAATGTTCTTTCTTATAATTTGGTTCATTTTTGCTTGACATTCACCTCTTTTTTTTCCTTCCTATCAAAATAGCAATCTAAACACTGTTTCTAAGCTGTTTGAAGTAGGTTAAGTATTAAGTATGCATTAGTTGGCAATATCCTTTTAACTGTTCAAAATCAGAGAAGACTGTGATTAGTGTTTTGTCTGTTGGTTTTTGTTAGTCCCAAGAATCATCCCTAAGTGTAACTTTTGGTTTGTTTTCAGATAATTTTTGTTGGTATAATTTTGTTTATGCACTACATTGTAGTGTCTGCATTTCACCAGAATCAGTGTCTGAATTCCTTTTTAATTTATCCACCTTATCCCTTCCCCCTCCTTTTGTTTCTCTGAATTACTTCTAAACAGATGCGCTCAGGTCAGCTTTCCCGAAAGCTGTGGGGATCAAGCAAACGGCTCAGCCAGATTTCATCAGGAGAGACTGAATATAACACTCAAGATTCCAAGTGATTGCTGCTTCTACCGTCTCTCATGGATTCCAGAAACTTATTTAATCTTTTGGTCACTTTAAATGTATATCTCGATTTTCAGGGGCTTGATTCTTAAGTCTGTTAAGATGAACCTATGGCAGAGGTATAGTAATAAGCATATGTACTCATGCAAGTTAGCTTGCTTGCATATTTTTCTTTAACTGTGTTGACTTGGTCACAGAATCCCTCTCTAAATAGCTGCTAAAACTGTTTTGGACAAAAAAGAAAGGGGGGGGAAAAGAAACCCTAAACAAAAAAACCCCGAACCTCCAAACCCAAGCTTGCTAATTGAATTTAAGATAAGTAGCATTTGATTTAAAGCTGAATAGGGCCAGATGCTCCTTGATCACAAAGAAGATACCTGGCTTTGCTTTGACAGTTTTGTAATTCCTCAGCAGTAAACTAAAATTCTGGCAGTTGCAGTGGTCAGATTCAAAATTGGGATAGCTGACAGTTATGGCCTTTTCAATATGTTTTTAGCCCAATGAATGATTTATTGTAATTTGTTCCTGGAAATGGCTATTGCTATCTTGTTTTGTGTAGTTCCAGTTTTAGGCTGTTCTGCAAGGAACATCTGTGTTGCACTACTTGATTATCAGAAATTGTTTAAAGTACAGACATGAATAACTTCGAAGGAGGTGAAGGAGCTGAAGGAGGTAGGAAATACTTGCTGCTGAAAATTATTTATATTGTTAAGTAGACTAAGACACACACCAAGAAATCCCATAATATATTTAATATCCTGAAATACAGAGGAAGAATCAGTATCTATGTTGATCAAAGATCAATCTGCTTCATTAGTAAGGCAACTCCTACAAAAAAAATCTAAATTTCCAGTGCAAAATCATTTTAACAACATGGCAGCACAATTTAATTAAATAGCACCTGTTTGTTTCTTGGCTTGGTGTTCACCAAACCAGTTGTTAGCCATATTTTTTTTTGTCTGTAAAAACAGCAGGGAAACAGATAATGTATGCATTTTCAAGATGTGTTTAAGACCTGGGAAAAGAAAATACCAGATCCTTACATGCCCTATATCCAACAAAATACTTAGAGATTGTATGCTATATTTTGGAGAAGCCATTACTGATTTTTTTTGGTTTAGTGATACTTGATGATGATAGAAGGTTTTGTTCTGCTATCGTTGTGACATTTTTATAGTGTTTATGATTTAAATGATAAACCCCATAATGTTGGAAAAGCCTGGTGCTGAGGGAAAAATATGAATTTTTGGATCGGCTTGTGAAGGTATGTGTGCATGTGTATATATGTGTGTATGTATATATGTATATACATGTATGTATGTCTATTAAAAGGAGAAAATACCATGGGGTAGGGGGAGTACAGATATAAGGCAGCGCTATAAGTGTTTTTTAGCTAGTATGTTCCCTTTTGGCTACCCCTTTCTTCCCTTTACCATCGCTTTTCTTGTTATTTTTATTTATTTATGGAAATGAATGTGTGTTGTATCTCCTATAAATGTTATCAGATATTCCCTGTGGCCAGGGAGCTGTTGAACTACCTGAGGAACTCCATAATGTATAATCTCATTTCATTAACTTTTAGCACAGTATTTATTAACTTTGTAGAAATAGTGATATCTCCTTTCCCTGAAAAAGGATAATCATTACAAGTTCTGTTAGTCTCATTAAAACTGTTTTCTCCCCCTCAGTTTCTTTACTGGAAAAAAAAAAAATCCCTCTTAATGACTGATTAATGTGCTGTGTAAAGAAAGTTGTGTTGCTTTTTCTTAACTTTTGTAAATTAAATAATAAATCAGACTAGTGAACAAGTGGGTCTATGCACAGTTGCAATATTCCAACTAATCACTGTGACAGACTGGATTGTCTGGAATGTTAGGAGAAAATAATTCTTATTTCCCTGAGTCACTTGCCAAGAGACCATTACATTTCCAAAAGTAAAGCAGTGTGGTTTCTTTTCGGACTCCATGTATGTAAAAAAACCCATATCCCGTATTTTCAAATAAACTATAGAGAAGTGAAAAATACTATTTTTAATCAATTGTCTATCCAGTAAGAATACTAAGGATACTCTGGAAGTATTAAGTGCATATATGAGAATGTGAAGTATGTTTGTCCATTATGATTTCATGAAGAAAGGATTTCAGGGGAGCTTTTTTGAAAGTAGTTTAGAAGAAATTCAGCTCAGAATGTGAGATTTTTCTGTGTTATGAGAAGTTGAAAAAACCTCATTTGGGGCATTGAGTTGATGGTTTATATAAGTATGCTTATATGTTCTGTTTAAATGCATATATGAGGTTAAGTATTGACTTGCAGGGGAAGGGGACAGGAAACTGTGATGTTTTGGGCTAGCAGAATCGAGTGGAAAAATTGAGGGTACAGGTCTTCTTGTAGTGTTTGGGGAGAGCATAGTGGTTTTTTGTCACTTGCACAGAGGGGTTCACATAAGGGTTTGAAAATATGGGTTACATATGTTTATACAACAGTTTAATTTTTTTAGTAGTTCAATATTAAAGAATACTGAATACACTGTGTCAGTTTAAGTAAAATATAATGTAGCTGCAGTAATTGGGGACGTTTATGGTGAAGAACTTTGACATTTGAATACCAGCATTTCAGTGCATCACAAACATTAGGTGATCTTCACAAATACCTGGGACAGTTTGAAATGTGGACAGTTCTTGGGCTCTCAAACCTGGGGCTAGTTTGTGCTCTGCACAAAGCAGCAGCAGAATGAGGGGGGAAACAGGTGAGCTCTGAGCTGCTCCATGCTCTCCGCAGAATGGCAACATCCGTTGCCTTTTGATCTTTTATCTGGTCCTTGAGGATAGGAGGTACACACCATCACACACTCTGTTCTTGCCAGAGGCCCTCTGGAAAGACCCCCAGTAGGTTTGAAGGTCTGCACTTTGCCTTTATCTAAAACCAGCTTTAAATAAAAGATATAGGTTGTAAGTGTGAGCATTAGCTGGTATGTTTTCTCTTTTTAGTTTTAACTTATTTGTATAAGTCCTTTTTAAAGGTAGAAAATAATTTTTCTGATCAGCTGCTTAGGTTGGTTGAATTGCAGTCTGTTATGCAGTGCACTGTGAATCAGCGAACTGACTTTCATAATTCTTTGATTTCCGCAAGTCAATAAGGCTTAGGATCACTCTTTGTTTTTCATAAAAATAATAAGATTCTCCTTTATTTTTGAATTACAATTTATTTAAGTGTAGAAAGTAAAGCTGTGAGATGAGAGAATTCTGGTTAGGAATTCAGAATAAAGAAGTCTTAAGTCACAGTTGTTTAATAACACTACATTTGTCAAGATCTTCTTGGTATCTTCTTACATTTAATTTTTGGAACAACACTAATGATATTTGTCAAAGTTTATGATATGCTTACCTTTGAAGCTGAGTAAGTAGGAGTGTAAATATATATATCTAAAAGAAACTAAAAACTGACTTTCTTTTCATACCTGTATATAAATGAAATCAAGTAGTGAGCAGTATTGAGTAACTTCTCTCTAGCACAGTTTGCATACCAAAGGATATTTAGAAGACATCTCTCCTTTATTTCAAGTAAAATGTTTGTTAAATTTCTCTTTATCAATTTACATAATTTTTGGTAGTATTTTTAGTTGTCTTTTTATCTGTAGTGAAGAATCTCATCTAGTCTGTGCAGTTTTTGTACTGTATGAGCATTCAGACAGTGAAATGTTTGTTGTTCAAGTTAGCACCTGACTTACGCGAATTATTCTATATCCTTGCTCATAGGATACCTAGAAACCATGTCTTCTATCATCCGTGTACCTTACCAACACCAGCACCATATAATAATCCCGATTTTAAACTAGCCACTTCTCCTGATGGTTAATACATGTTGTGGAAATTAGGTTTTAGGAAGCCTGTTTGATTTAAAAAGAAAAAAAAAAAGACAGTAACACACACATTACAATGGTTTTGCTAATTTGCAGCCATGATATAAACAAGCTTTTTTTCCCCTGGTATACCTTAGATCATTAATGTTATTACAAAACAGGTTTATCAAAATCTTTATAGGCTTTAAATAGCCTAGTCATTTGGCAGTTTTCTAAGCATCTTCTTTAAAGTTGTATTTCTGTGTCCTTTAAATGAAGTGCAAAGAACTAAGTTTCTCCACTGTAAAAATTCTGTGTGAGACTGATAACAGCCCTACATCAGTCTGCTTTAAGATAGTCCTGCAGCAATGATAAATTTACTTTTATTTGTAATGCATGATAATTAGGTAGGCTTTTTAACTCTTGCCTTAGTCAATGGGAGGTGTATACATCACTTCCCTAGACAATGTCTCCCTCATTCCTGGTTCCTCTGCAAGTCTTTCCCAATCTCAATTAAGAAAATCATTAGAAAATACATGTACAGCAACCAAATGCTTCATAAAGCTTCTACTCTGTATGTGTGTTTAGTTGAAAATATATACAGATCATGGTAGGGAGCCTTAGAGCTAGGGAGGGGAGTAGAGGAGGTATCAGCCTCCTTCTGCTCCTACAGTGAGAGTCTGTGTAGACGCTCTGTATTGTCACCTGAAGGCACTCCTCTGTCCCACTCAGAGGCACCTTGCTGGATGGGTTAGATGCTGAGGCTAGGTGCTGTATTATTTTTTTTCATTTCAAAAGAATTACAAAAAAAAAAAAAAGCATGTATACATGCATATCCTAATGTGAACCCTAAGGCCTGATCTAATAAATACTGTTAGATGAAAGCACTACATCAGGCTATATTAATTGGGTAGAAATTTAAGTATGTGCTTCAGTGCTTTCTAGAATGGGCTTTTCATACATTTTGGTTTAAAAGCTATGTCAGGTTCAGCTGTGAACATAACACTTGTTAGTAGTCGTCTTTTGAGGAGAGTAGTAGTTTTTGTGCAGTCATACACACATAGGTTTATTGTATACCAATGTTAGACTCAGCTGAAGTGTTTGGAAGATATCTTTCCTTCCATCCCAAGGAGCCAGATTCTCCTTATTGTTACTAATTGCCCTTGTTAGCGCATACATTTAAAGGAAGCAAGGGCTTTTCTGAAAAGCTACTGCAGGTTAAAAAAAAAAAAAGGTAAAATACTATTGTCCCTTCTTCACTATTATAATCATTAGATGCCTGAATGCAGAAATGCCTCTGAGTGGCAGCATAGCATGCTCTGCACAGTTCAAGTCGAGTGCTATTCATCTTACCGCAGTCTTGAACACCCCATACATGAGGAACTGCTTGTAGTGTTTAATCAAAGGTATGCTTTGTTTGGTTTTAATTCACCTAATTGCTGTGCATCTGTGGAAGAAACTGGTGCGTCTTTCTTTTAGTTACCATTTACCCAAATGGCCCAGATAAAATAGGTGTTTCACTTCTTTTCTTCAGGAGAGAGTTCTTTCAGTTGTATGTTCTTTCTATTTTCGTCTACTGGACTTGGGAAATTTGGCAGAGCTTAGGTCTGTGATTATACTCAGCACAGGCACAATTTCATAACGTCTTCTGTCTCAGAAGCATGATTGTCAGTATAGATTATGGTTTAAAGCTGTTAAGGTGTTTTGAGATTGAAATATAAAACATCCAGCCATATACATCATAGATTAACTGAGCTCAGAGGGCACTTGTTTATTTAGCTTCCTATCTAGTCAGTATTTTCCTCTTGAGGGAGCTGTATTTTTTTGCCTTGAAGTAACTTTTTAAAATAAACTTAGTCTTGCACCTGACAGTACTGCTTTAGTCATATGTAGCTGTGAGCTCTTGCTTAACGAAAGCCATGAGGGGAAAAAAAATTCAAGGAAAACTTGCGATACGTGTTCTGATGCAACCCTTCACTATGCAGGAGCAGCTTAATATAAGATTAGAGAAATGCTGCTTGTAAGACTTACCTCCCTTTGGTCAGTGTTTTCATGGAAGCTGTGATGCCACTCAGTTTGCTTGATGAGTTTTTACTAAAGCTAAGGAGGGAGTGGAAACAAAGGCCTTACAGCAACAGTTAATCTCATCTTCTGATAATTCTTACAGATTGTGCAATTATGTGATTACAAATTGATTTTTAAATGCCAAAAAATGCCTTTTTTAAGAGTTACATGTTAGGTCTGAGGAGTGTTGGAAATACCTACTTTCAAAAATGAGCCTTCAGGCATTGTAATGAACTTGCTGTCAGTCTTCTGTGCAATATCTTTTTCCCTTCTGGGTGCTTTTAAGAGTATACTGTATGTCTTATTTTGTTTTGATCAGTATGTTTTAAGAGTGTGTATATTGGCTAATGATGGATCTTTTTTCTGTACAGCATGGTGGAAGATGTTTTAAAATTTTGCACTTTTCTAGGATTTGCAAGTTTGTAACCTGACAATTTTTAACATGCACACTTTTGTACATAATTAGCATTGTATATATTTAACATGAGTCTGAAGCAAATAAAAGTAATTGAATGCGTAACTTCTCCCTTTATTACTAGCGCAAAACCAAAACTAATAATGTGGGAGTACATTAAATGAACAATTCTTTCATTTAGCAGGTAAAGCTAGGCAGCAGGAACAGCTGATTGTGTAACTTTTTTTGGTGGTTAAGGAATCAAAGTGGATGCATGAATGTACAGACCCTTTCAGACTAAGAATAGCTATGACTAATCAAGTATTGCAATAAAAATTGTCTTTTTGCTGGGAAACAAAAATGTCTGAGACAGGAATTAGGGTAGTGAAAAGAGCCCACTAATGCTTATTTATCTTTATAAATAAAGCTAAGGTTCTCCGCCCACCCTGGGACTAGAAGCATCTCTTTCCTTCCTCCTCATTGTCTTCCCATATAGTGACTCTTGCTGCAGAATATGCAAAGCTACAGATTCTGGAGATTACTGTCAATCAGGAGGAAACTGAAATCTGTTCCAGGCTCATGTTCAGTTGGTTTCTTACCCCTGTAAACAAGACAAACCATGCTGTGAGTTTTAACAGGAGCTAGGACTACTGTGCTTCCATCTGTTACTAGGGATACAACAAGGCATCCTTATTCATAACAAGCACAAGTTTTGACTCCCTTCCTTGCCTGCATCACAGGACATACATATTAGATTTCTTAGTAATGTTCATATTACTAAAGGCATGAGTTCCCTTGTTCTAGAGTTCAAGACATGAGGGCCAAACTGGCATTACCCTGGCCTTCAATAACAGAGCTGACTACTGCAGCTCTTTCTGTGAAGGGTAACCATAGTTCAGAGACATGAGCATCAATGGATGTAGTGCCATAGCACTTACTGGGTAAGTTAGACATCCTTTAGAGTGCTGTCATACTGCCTGCTCCTTTGGAGCATAAAGCAACGCTCATGCTTTCCCCAAAGAGAAACGCAACCAAGGGATTAAGTAACTTCTGCTGTGGGGGACAGGCAGCATATGCCAGGAGTCTAACAGAAGTGTCTCTTCCTTTCTATCTGAAGGAGGATATCCATTCAAACTCAAACGAAGCATTTACCTCAAAAACAGACGTGCTCCTGTCACTCCTTGCAAGGTGGCTTTGTCTCCTTCCACTAGCAGCATCGCACCTTCCCGCAAGCCCTAATGTAGGTGGAAACATGTAACATTATTTTCAAGCTATCTGAAAGGCTGGAATGCCTGTCACAAGCAGGCCAGTCTTAGCACAGTTTGCCATGACTCCAAACAAGACTTTCTTGCTCACTGATTTCTGTCAAACATGCCAAGACAAAATTAGGTGAGTTATCTTGTTTTAGAAGCTGGTTTTCTTGGATTTGTTTTTTTTTTTTTCCCCCTTTTAAAGAAGGAAGAAAACATTAAACAGAAAATGAAATGTGTTTTTCCCACAATTACTTCTGCTACCACTATTCTTAGATCCAGTTTGGGCCAAGCAACAGCCAGCTGTGTTTGTTAAAGCACAAACTTTATACTCCAGGCTCAAGCACAGGGACAGGAAACTCAGAGGTCCCACTTCCCCAGACATAGTGTAATTATGAACATACTGCTGAATGAGCAAATTCAGAAACCTACAGAGATTAAAACAAAATGTAAAGTTAAAAATATCTGCAAAAAGATTAAGGGGAGGTATCTTAATTTCCTGCACACCACCCCCAACATATGACTGGTGGCCAGTGACTGGAAAGATCAGAGCTGCCTAAAATACAGTGTTTGGCAAGAGGACTCCAGGCATCTAATAGGCAGAATGCATTTCATTTATTCTAACCCATTTTCTGCAAGTCAGCAAAATCCAAAGTTGAAGCTCTTAGCAAGAATATAATTAGCCTTCCTTGCCATAGCTCAATAAGACTTCTCAGGCAGGGGAACCCGCACTGAAAGCTAGCCAGAATGCATTTCAAATGTTTACCGTGGTACAGCCATGAGCTTCCTGACTGGGAACTACTACTCACCAGAACTGGAGGGGTGTTTGGTTCTTCATGATATTGACGAATTCTTTCCTCTCTCGTCTCCTGCAATAATGATTGTAGATTTAGCTGTCCAGGCAGTAAGGTAGGACTTGGAGCTATCCAAGGAGAATGACACTGAGCAATTTCATAACATTAAACAAAGCAGGCACTTCCCCTCAACCAGAATGCTTTCATTAGACTAATGTATTGAAGGAAGTGGCAGGACTGACTTTAATAGATATGTGTTTTACCCTTCATCACTAGCAGCAATTGCTGTAGGTTGATCAAAAAGAACTTGCACAATCCCAACCCCAAAAAGCCTTAAAACTTCTGCTCAGATCATCCATATCTTTTTTTTTTTTTTTTCAAATGCTACCTCTATGCGCTTACCCTCAGAACAAGAGCACTGAGGAAGGTGGTGGAAGCAAATGCCTGAGATGCCACCTTCTTGAAAGAGGGTAGTGAACCATGGATTTCCATTGGTTAAATATCTGCTTGTTTGACCTCAAGTAGGTATTACACTGAAGAACTTCCTTCTGTGAACAGCTCTGCTATGTTTTGTGGGGGTTTGCTGCTGAACTGAGCAACAGTAGTTAAAGAAATCAAACCAGAAGGATTTGTTGGTAAGGAAACACAGGAACACAGCAGGGACTTGGTACAGCACAGAGCTTCTAGCCTCCTCTTGGAGAAACAGCAAAAGTTATTTATAGGGAAAAGACTGCCTGCTTATCTAGTGACAAGCTGATTAAATGAGTACCTATAACTTCATCTAAATTCTAGAAGCATGCCCTCATTCTCCATCTCTTCAGTGCCCCCTAATTCTTAATGCTTCCTCTAACCATGAAGAAATTTTGATTACAAGGTGTAAAGTATTTGATCTGTTTAAAAGGTGCACCACAGAAACTGTTCCCTTGAGGAATTAGCTCCTGACAGGGTATTCAAAAATCAGCTCCTCATACAGTGGAGATGTCAGTCTTTGTGCTTGACAGTTAAAGTGTTTTTCTTTTAGCTATACTAGTACATGTGCTTGCTCAGTACTGGACATGACAGGGTGTGCTCTCTGCAGGGACACTAGTGCCTAGGTGTTTTCTTACACAACAAGTTTGCATGCAGTCTCAAGATCTCCCTGTTCTGATGGTTCCTTCAGACCTTTAGCTATTTAAGCCTCTTAATGTATGTTTAAGTTAGGTCTTCTCAAGCAGCAGGCAAGACCGACTATGGCAGGTTACATCTTAACATTTCAAGTTTCTCTCACTCTTCCCCCTCCTCCTGTTTTCATGCCAGGTACCAAGCAACAGTATTTCAGACATTGCAGAGCTTCTGTTTGTGAAAAACACTTTGTTCCACCTCAGTAATACTGTTGCCAACTCCCCTTCCCACTCAAAGAAAAGCTTTAGGAAGGAGTAAAATGTTGCAGCCTCACTGGCATTTCCAACTGCTCTAGGGAGCAGCTGTTAGACATTCTATAGCTTTGTAAGGCCTCGCAAATGCACACTACTGTTACGCCTCTGCACCCTGGTTACTGTGTTAGCTCTGGCATACTGTACTTACACCCATGTGAGTGCTTTTTACATCTGGGTCCAGGTAGTGGGGGTTAATATTAAAAGGAACTAAACCTAGGGCCTGCAGGGAAGGTGGATAAACAATTGGCATGTCATTGGTAGTATTGATGCTGACGGTAGCAACGTTAGTTCCTGCGCTGGATCCCATGTAAGGAATCCCATCCTGAAAGACAAAAGCAATGATTAGTATGCAGTATCACAACTAGGAACTGCATCTTACAGCACCTTCTGTCAATCTCAGAGACTCAGCAATCAGATCGGACTTAGTCCTTCCAGCTCACCTCACTGCTAAATTTACAGGTGAAAAGCAGAAGAATAAGAATTCAGGTCCTGAGGTGGACTATAGTTTGTATATGTCATGGTTGTCAGAGAACTAACTGTTGAATGTCCTGTAGTCACAACTCTGTGACCCCATCACAAGAGAGAACTGGTAAGGTTATCAGTGCATATATTGGACTTCACTATTAAGAGAAGAGAGACTTCTCTACATTGCAGTTACAGGAAATATCTGAACTAGCTTCTGAAGACAGTAGACCGTTTGAAGCCAAGTACAATGTTGACACAGCGTCAGCTTACCGGTACCGTGACCAGCCAGTTTAGCGCTAGTTTAGGTATTACTACTGTGTACACAGTACTATGTACTATGCTGTACGTAGAAGGATTCCATACAAATATGCAAGTATATGGATAATGCTGAACAATTTGTTAAAATAAGCTATCTTGAGAGAACTGGTGCTAATATAACCAAATAGCTATTTGGACTTCACTAGGACTCAAATATTTTCTGGCTTTTCTGCCCATAACAGGCATTGAATTTCTGTATATTAAGACAGCCTAGCTAACCTTTCTTCTTGGCAGCTGGCCTTCTCAAACATACTGTGCTTGCATAAATCTGTCTGAAGTCATTTGCAGTTCCACATTGCTAGGGGAATGCCTTGCCTAGGGCGTTGATCAACTCTGTTCTCCTCCATGGATGGCTTATCTTTGCTGTGCCTTACGAGATTCATCAGGCAGAATGGGGCTGCTGACCGGAAGGGCTCAATGGCACTCATACCTCTCACTTCCAGGTCAAGGAGGTACCCGAGGTAATTACATAATTTTCAACATCAACAGGACATTGTCTAAAAGGCATGTATGGATCCAACTCTATTGCTGGTTTATTAGCAGACAACCTGCAGCTTGAACACATCTGTATCTATTAACGAGATACAAAGTGGACATCTCAAGCTGAAAAACAGGGTTTCTGGTTGTAGATTAAATCCTGCACTACTACTCTTTGATATTTTAAGTTGAGGGGCTTACTTCTAAGGTACTATGCAGCATTGTACATCCCAAGGTCTTGCAGTCCTACATCTGTGAAACTGCCCTAGAAAGACAGATCTCTGACCTTAGTCTTTTCAGGCTTCAATGGCTAATGACAGCCTTATTTGGCCACAAATTTCAGTTCACCAGGTTGCCTGAGATGGCTCAATATTTGAAATATATTAAAAACAAACATGTAAAATCAACTTGGATTTGTCTGAACAAAAGATTACACTTGAGATCCTGCCATTCAGACTTGGCCTGAGTCCTGTAGTTTTTACCTCAAGAACTCTTTTCCTGATCTCCTGTATCAGGCTGTTGTCATAGAGAGCTTTCAGGAGACGGAATGTGTTCCCACCTCCTGCCGAAAAAAAAAGAGTCCAGCTTATTTAACATGCTTTCACCACCAGTTTTAATTGAAGCCTTCACAAACTTGGCAGGCTTAATGATTTCTATGTTCTCTTCAGGGTAGTATCCCGTTCTGAGCAGCAGAAAACCAGAAGCTTCAAAAGAATGGTCACTGGGCAGGACACAGGCTTGTACCCAGAGTCCTTCATGTAACACTGACACTGGCTGTTTGACAGCAGGCACTATGCTAAGACCCAGGAGCATGGCATTAGGACACGCTCAGTTTGAGCACAGTAGCCCTGAATCTTCTTAAACTTGATATAGTGATGATACAGCTGTGACGATCATGTTTTTAACGCTGAAGTACTGTTCAGATTAATAATTTGAAGCTTACTGGAGATGAAGTTTTATTAAGAAATCTCTCCTACTTCCCTCCCCACCACTACATTTAGGGTCTCACTGTTCCCAGTACTGTTTTCTGTAGTTTCTAATAATTTTTCATTGTTATCTTTACAGTGCCAGCTCTGAGCAGGACTAATCCAGTGCCCTATATAAACCCTTATCAGGGAGCATGAAGTAAAACTTACCGATAAATATTGCTTCAGATTTCCTTACAGCTTCCACTGGATCACAAGATTCATGAATGCTGTCCAGCCCATAACCTTAAATGAAAAAGTATGTACCTTTGCCACTTCAGTTTGGTGGAAGAATGTGGCATGTTCAATCCCTCCCTGCCCCACCGACCCTGAGACAAATGTCTTGCGAGACAACCAGGGAAATTTCAGAGAACTCCACAACATAAAACACAGTGTACGTCCTACGTTTGTGCAGGGCTTCTGCATCCAGCTGTACCAAAGGAAATGTTTGCTTTATGGACATATGTGCTCAGTGTCTAAGAGCAGAGCGTTTCACTCAGCAGGTGCAGGCTGAGGCACAGAGTCCTGCTGAGCGTTACCGGCTAACTAGAAAAAAAACTAGAAGGAAAAAGCTGTCAGTCTTCAGCTTGGCTGTGAGTCTGAAGAGGATGTGCCATCACTGGTCTAGCATTACTAGTGCCAATACGTGATCTGAGTATTTTTTATTTTTTTTTTTTGTAATAGTTAAAACGTCTGGCTTTGACAGATTTGCCCTGCTGGGGTTCACTGAATACAGGAAGTGCCAGGAGAGCCAGAAGAACATGGACATTTGATAGCAGCAATCTTTCTGCAAGACAAGGAGCAAAGTGTGCTGCCCAGGGAAGTGAGTACTGATTATTACTACAGTAACCAGTCCAAAGTTATCCTGAATGGTGAGAAATACTAGGTGGAAGCGTTGCCGTAGGCTGCTCTGGAAAGACCTTTGCTTGAAGCAAAGCTCAGTTGCTGTTCATGGAAATACCTGGCTGGCTGAAGTGCATTATGGCAACCGTCTTCACTAAACACCAGTAGTTGCACGGCTTCAGCAGAAGTTTGAGATATATGGGAAGAAAGGTTCCCCCCATGTGATTAAGGAGAACAAAAAGATGCCAGTTAGGATTGAGGAACAAAAACTTCCTCCCTGAAGTGGTTAGAAGTGTTTGCAACAAGATTTCTTCTGGAGGCCTCTCAAAGCATCTTCTCGGCTGAAGTTGGCAAACGCCTCCCCGCTGCTCCCCGTCACTTGACAGCCCGCACCACCAGAGCTCGCCAAACCCCTCTCCGCGGCACCGCCCCCATTCGGACCCCCCTAAACCAGACAGTTGCGGAGCTGCTTGCCCGGCGGCTGTCACCGCCTCATCCCCTTCTTACACAGCGGTTCGCGAGTGCCCGCCCGGCTGCTGGCCCACGCCAAAAGGCGACGGTCCCGCAGCGGCTGCCGCAGGGACTCGGCGCCCGGGGCGGGCCAGCCTTACCCAAGCTTTCAAACTTCTCCCTGGCGGTCCGGGCGTAGGCATCTCGGTCGTGCAAGGCGTAGGGAACGAACAGCACCCGCTTCACTTTCCTGGGAGAAGAGAAGGGAGAGAACGCTTGGAGGCGGGGGGACGGCCCGGGGCCGGGCTCCCGCAGCCCCTGGCGCGGCGCTTACTCCCCGAGGAAGTTCTTGATGTGGTGCTGGCAGTGGCCCAGGTAGCCCCCTCCGTGCAGGGTGGAGTTGGAGACCAGCAGCAGCCGCCGCGGGCTCCCCATGCCGCCCC
>VZSZ01000054.1:416438-448238 GCA_013398815.1 Ibidorhyncha struthersii | reverse complement strand
CCGCCACCGCGCCCCGGGCGGCCCCGGCCCCTTCCCGCGTCCCCAGGACTTGTGCGGGATGTCCCCTGGCGGGTGCCCCCGGGGCCGGGTCCTGCCGGGGAGGTGTCTGTCGCCTGCGGGCGGCCCCGCCGAGGCAGCGGTGCGGCCCTTCCCGCCCGCTGTGGCACACACCCCGCGGGTTTTACGTGCCCCGGTGGGATCCTTCTGAGGAAGGAGGGCTTTATCTGCTCACCTTGCGGTTTTGCACGGCTGTAGATCTCCAGGGCAAATATCTGTCTGTAAGGTCGATGTTGCAAACCTGACCCTTTAAGTCTTTAGGTGGAGATCTTTCATCTAACCAGGTGAACGATCCTGGTTTGGCCAGTGGGACCAGGCACACACAGTTGATTGACTTCGTAAGCCTTAGCAGGTTTGCGGCCTGAAGATGTGGCTTATCCAGCTTTTGTTTAACATTTGTAAGCAGTGCGGCGGTATTGATGGAAAATCCAGCTCTCTTGCTGGAAAGCTGTGGGACTTGTATAAAATCTAAGCTCACGGAGGTTGATGCGTTTCCTTTTACTCTCTAGGCATCTAGGCAAGCATCAGGTATCCCTGGGCTGGCTCCAACTGATGAAAAGTAAGTCGTTTCCATCTTTGCACCAGTCAAGTTCAGCCTTGCCAGTGGATGCTGTTCATGACCAAATATACTCGTTGTGTTCCTCAGGGATGGGAACCTGCCAGATATCATTGCCAGCAGCAGTCTGCATGAGTTCCTGGTGAACCTTCATGAGAAATATGGCCCACTGGTCTCTTTCTGGTTTGGAAGGCGTCTTGTTGTCAGCTTTGGCTCCATTGATCTCCTGAAACAACATATTAACCCCAACCGGTTGTGTAAGTGTCCTTTGCTTTGTCTTTGAGTCCATTTGTTCCTTCTGTCCTTGCTGGGCATCCTATGTCGAAGGAAACTGGGGTTTCATTCTAAGTAGAAAGAAAATGAGACTTAGTTTGCAGCTGATATGGTGGTTCAGGGATGTCTTTTGTCTTGCTTATCAAATTTGAATATCAGTGACCAAGAGTTGTTGCTGTCCAGTGACCATGAAGAAACTAGT
Source organism: Ibidorhyncha struthersii (assembly GCA_013398815.1). Taxonomy (NCBI): domain Eukaryota; kingdom Metazoa; phylum Chordata; class Aves; order Charadriiformes; family Charadriidae; genus Ibidorhyncha; species Ibidorhyncha struthersii. Next base: position 447,150 of record VZSZ01000054.1, on the reverse strand, counting down.
ATGCTTGTGCCTTTTACCATCTCTCTACAGGCAAATGTTTATGGAAAGCATCATGCTTATTAGTCATTTGGAACAGCAAGGCGAAGATCCTGTAACAACTTGATATTGATTTTAAAAGCAGCTTGAAATACAATTTAGGAGGGGGAAAGATGCTAAATTAAGTCTGGAAAGAACTGTACTAGTTTGTAATAGCTCCTGTGTGTGGTTCGGTGTGGAGGTTTTAAAGTATTATTTGAAGAAGTTATGTAACTTTTGTTTTTCTTTGGCATGTAGAGTTTTGTCCTGAAAATCTCTAGTGACCTTCCAGACTTGGAAGCAGTCAGTGGTGCTGGTAGCTGAGTCCACCCTCTTAGTCCTGGGAGGATATTTTAATTTATGGTGTAAGTCTCTTAGGTGGGTGTTTTGCTTTCTAAGGTAATCACAGACAACAGGTTGACTCAGTCGATGTTTGGGTTTAACCTCTTGTTTTTTCCATTTTTTATCTTAGAAGGTTGATTGAGGTGCTGGTTGCATGCCTCTGACCTGATACTATAGGCTGTCTTTAGGCACAGGCAGATATCTCAGCATCACTTTATGCTGGGGTCGTGATGGATAAGCTTCTTGTACAGTTGCATGACAGACTCAAAAAAATTGTTGATGATCTGGGAAAGGAGTGGGAGTTAACGAAGATCAGCAAGACACAGTGGGCAGCAATGGCACTCCAGAAGGTGGAAACCCACCCTGAAAGATCTGAATGCACTCAAGTGTGTTTGGGGGAAATTGAACAGACAGTCACTTTCTCAAAGCTCAGAGAAGTGGTGACAGGACCCTGAGCAGGCAAGTTCTCAGAAATGTACTGAATTTGAGAGTACCCAAATACTGGAGAAAAACAAATACAGTGCGTGGACTTTAGTGCAGGAAAGGTGACCCAGGCAGTCACAGACTAGTCTGGTGTCCTGCTATGCCATGGGCTAAACATACTTTTTAAGCATGGGGTTAAATAGGAAATGCATGCCATACTTCTTTGATAATTACACTTCTAGACAAGGAAAGCAATAGAACTGTGTTTCTGTCAGGGTTTCAGTTCAGCATTTGCTTGGACACTGCTTAGGTCACCACTGAAGCTGGAGGTAATGGAAAAAGTGAAACGGGATAAGTGAAAGAGGGAGTGGGGCTGGATTGTTTTGGGAAAGAAATGCCGGCTTGGGGAGGTGAAATACACCCACTTACGTTAGCAGCCTGCCATGATGGCATTGTGCTGGGAGCCCTTGTCAACACAGTGAAGCAGAGTGTCAGAGCAAGGAGATGGGTACCCCTGAGGGCTGGGGTAGTAGAAACAGGAAGGAGAGGAGCAAGAGCAGGCTGTGGTAATTGCCTGCAGGATGACATGGCCATAGAAAAAAAGGGTGCATTGAATCATGTATTTTCTGTAGAGAAAGGAGGCATCTAGGCTATTGCACACGATGAACATGAGCCAGACCTGGCATCCTATGTACAGCTCTGACCTCTGTACTCAGGCATGATTTTGAATAACGCAAGTGCAAAGAAAGGCTGCCAGTGCTGTCAGAGGAGTGGGGAGCCTGTCTTGCAGGAGGAGCCAGGGAAAGTGTGTTCAGCCCAGCAGAAGGAAGAACTTATGGGGGAATCCTCGTAAAGGCAGCAGCAGCACGCTTAAGGAGGGTTCTCATGATCTGTACTGAACTCAGACCTGAAAAAACAGCAATGGTAGTTGTATCGGTGCTTTCCTTTTATCACTGGTGCTTGTCAGAAGTGCTCTAATTTTATTAGAGGTGAGGAATCTCACTGATTGTTTTTCCTGGAGCTTTGAGGTATAAACAACACATAGTAGCTGAGTGGCTGTAGCAAAACAGTTCCTTTACCATTTCCTGGTGAATGGGATTAAGTGTTGTGGTAGCTCTCAGCCCCCAACTGGCTCTGGGCAGCTCGCATTTATGTTGGAGACCTGGCCTTGCCTGTATCCCTTCTGCGCACACAGTGCTGTGGGGCAGGAAACAGCCCACTGTGGACTGGGTTATATCCAACTCCTGACTTTGGCCCCACCTGAAAACCCTTGCCACGTGACTCCTCAGTCTGCTGGGGTGCCTGAGGCCAGAGCTGCTCTTCATAGATGCCTGCTTGTCGGTTTCCAAGTTTGAGGTGTAGGGTTTGGCTGCAAGTAGCATAGAAAGGTTGATCTCATGAGTGTGTCACGGGTATGGCCAAACTTCTTGGACAGAGAAAGAGAGAGGTGCTGATAGTGCATCTCTCGTGAGAGCCTTGAAGTTGGACTAATTGCATCCATAGTTATTAACAGATTCCCAATGCCAGGAGACTGCTTTTCCTCATGCTTAAAGCAGTATTTGAAGTTGGTATGTTTTCGTGGCCTCTTAAAACTTGGTTGAGATTAATTTGCAAGGAGAGTTCAAAGGAAGTAAAACTTTGCTGCTGATACTGGTGATTCCTGTGAGAGGCTTTGGGGAAGCAGTCCAGGCCTGTGAAAAGTGTGGATGTGAAGAGGGTGGACTAGTTCAGGATTGCCAGGAGCAGTGCATTCAGAGACCCACTTGGAAAAATCCCATGAGTCAATGACGCCTTTTGGGTTGGTAGAATGAACCTGAAGCCCATTGAATGCTCGAGGTGGAGCTATGGATCCTGGCCTGTTTCAGCACCACAGCTTCACTGCTGTTTTGTGTGCATTTGTACTGTGCAGCTTCAGAGGTCCTTTCCATCTCTGATGTTCAGTTCTACTTGGCATCTGCCTCGACTATCCAGAGTTAGAGGGTTTCTCCAAGTTTCCTTACAGTGGTGTCCAGGACAGCACTCTGAGGTTCTTGGGATGAGGGAGAAGATTTCCTTGTAAGTGGAAGGAACAATCAAAACCGATATGTTTCACTAAGAGGACTCTAGAGATGTTTTCAAGGCAAGGACAAAGGAAGAAGTTTGTGGAAATGCTGGCAGGACAGAGCTCTGTCTCCAAGAGGCGGCTTGTGCCTTGTGGAGTCACTAGCCTTCTGTGGCTGTGGAGAAATAGCTGTTTCTCAAATATGGCGAGGCAGGGCCAGTCCTCAGCAAAGGCTCTGCAGTTCCGAGTTCACAACAGTGAATGTATCAGTGGCACAGGACCGCCAGTTTGCACTAGGGACAGGGGAGAAAAAAATGGAGCCTGTGGCTGATCCAGGAGTTTTCTTTCATATGCACCTGGAGAACTTTGCAGTTTCTGCAGATGATGGTGCTAAGCATCCTCTGGCCTTTCCAAATGCCTCTGCTTGCCAGATTTGCTGTGTGGGCTTTACCACCAGCTATGTGTCTTTCTGGCTACCTCAGTACTGTGCCTAGCTCTGCCAGGGCCAGTCAGCAGGGAATTGTGGCATGAATAGCAGCAGCCACTCCATGGCAAAGTACCTTGGAGGAGGAATTGGCAGCAGCATCTAGAGTCACATAACAGCCTGCTCCACATGGAGAGCTGCAGGTACCATCTGCTGTGCCAAAAGACACATGCACATACTACTTGTCATTCAAAGTGGAAAGAGGGTGAGATGCTGAGCTTAAAAACATTGGAAGGGAAATGATGTGAGAGAAAAGCAGTTAGGAAAGTTTACCATAATCATGCCTTTGGCCTCATTAGCTGCTTTTGTATCATTTAGTAAGTCATCTGCAGGTGGGAATTGTCTCTTCTTGTATGTTTGTCCAGTAGCATAGTGAGGCCCTGATCTCTGCTGGGAATCCTAAATACATCCACAGCTGGTAAGAATCATGTGTGTCTAGCCAAGCCTTGATGTTTTCTGATGCCTCAGAGGTTTCACTCCATCTGGGACAAATAACAGACTGTGATAAATAGTGAAAATATCCCTCTTGAAAACCCCCTGATTGCTGCTTCCAAAGAGTTCCTTAAAGATTCTGCCAGTTCTGCAAGACCCACAGGAAAGTTTACAGAAAGGTAAAAGCATATGCCATCCTTTATTGCACAGTTTTGCATTGACATCTGATACACTTTAGCAAATTTATTAAGTAGAAGCCTCTGGTGATGAAATTCAGAGTTAAAAATCTACCTGAAGTGAGCCATGGATATGGAAGATGGAGGATACGTGTCTGTGCAGAAGGAAGATGGAAAGTAAGGTGATTAGAAGTAGAAAGTGTTCTGCAGCTTAGTGGGGTACTGTTTTCTCTAAGAGCTTCTCTGCTGGAGGCAGCCCTGACTGAGAGAGGTAGGTGTTAGTTTGGGAAGAGCTCATCAGCAGGGAACTCAGTGCATGCGAGAGAAATCACGCAGGAGCAGTAGGGTGTCAAATGAGGTTTGCTGGGGCTGGGAAGCAAGGTAAGGAGTGCAGAGAGCAACCTCTGGCTAAGTCTCTCATGTGAGCTGCTATGTCTTGAGTGCATAGGCATGGTCAGGGCAGGAGGGTGCACCAGATGTGAAGGGGGAATGTGCTAGAGGGGCTGTAGATCAGGCTGGAGGAGAAGGGGAAGGAGCTCACTGTTATCACCAAGTCAATGGCACAAACAGCTGGGAACTGGCAAGCTGGGAACAAGCTTCCAAGGCGTTATTACTAAAGAGTTAGTTGGTAGAGCCAGCAGGCAAGCTCTACAAGGGGAGCTGATCACAGGATGGTAATCTGCAACAGAGAGGAGACCTTAGGAGGTCCCAGCCCACACTGAGCAGGAGAGGTCTGACACCCCAAAGAGACTGTTCCTAGGGGAAGGACCCACGCCTTGCTCACTGCCTAGAAGTTAGCAGTGCCTGATTAAAGAGATTGCTGTTTTCATCATCCTTGTGTGGGGTGACTGCCTGACTTTCGAATGGTGTTTCCTTTATTTGTTTTCAGTGGATCCCTTTGAGACAATGCTGAAATCCCTCTTGAGGTACCAGTCCAGCCTGAATGGAGATACAGGAGAGAGCCACATGAGGAGAAAGCTGTATGAAAATGGTGTCACCAAGTCCTTGCAAAGTAACTTTGCTCTCATCCAGAAGGTGTGTAACTGCCTTTGTACAGCAGAGGAGCACTATGTGGCTCACAGGGGAAAGTTTAGTGAGAATGATCACTAGGATAAAGGAGCTGCATTCAAATTAGTGCTGGCACTATAAGCATCTGAGACAGCGAACAGCCTCTGCCTGTTCAAGCATGCTGTGAATATTTGGTTTCTCTTAGCTCCAGTGTGTTAGGGGGAAGGGCTGAGCTTGGTGAGTTTTTATGCCAAGATACCAGTTAAAGGCACTGGAGCATCTGGATTCTAGATTTATTTCCCAGGACAGGAGGGAGGAGCAAGGAACCAGCTATTGGGACCACAAATAGGTGAGGAACTGTTCTGTTGACTCAGTCCAGCACCCAGAATGTGATCTCTTTTCCCAGTCTGGAGCTACTAGTATTAGTTTTAAGGTTTCTTTTGTGACAGGGAACAAGAGAGGAGGGCAGGGCTGCCATGTTGGGGGAAGACCTTGGGAAGAGGCAGAAGATTTGAGGCTAAAATGTTACCGTTTAACTTAACAATGGATAGAAACCCTGGAAAGAGTGTAGCTTCATGCCATAGCCATGAAGGTGTGGTCTGCCTTAGGAACTGGGTGGGAATGTCTCCAGGGTATGTTTGGTAAATAGGCTGCTGATATTACTGCCAACTAATGGTTCCTTCCTCAAGCTGTCAGAAGAGTTGCTAGCGAAATGGCTCTCCCTCCCTGAGGCACAACATGTGCCACTCTGCCAGCACATGCTGGGCTTTGCCATGAAGTCTGTCACGCAGACAGCTATGGGCAGCAGCTTTGAAGATGACCGGGAAGTCATTCGATTCCGCAGGCACCATGATGCAGTAAGTGTCGCAAAGAGCCGGAAAATCCCCCATTATATTTTTGCACGCCAACAGCACACAGCTTGTGGCTGTGTACAGTTTAGTACAAGCAACTACTGAGACGCAAACATTAAGCTTAAGAGCTTGAGGGCTCTGCCTCAATTGTCCCATGCTGAAACTATCAGAAAAATCCTACTGCTGATCCTGCTGTCATTAATCTAAGGTGTTTGTAAAGGATCTGTGGGGATTGGAAACCCAGATCCAATGGCATTTGAGAGGTGTTTGGTATCTTAAGTCAGTTAAACTCTACTGGGAATGCCAGTGGAACTTCTTCTTTTCAAAGGTTTTCTGAAGGCTCGGTGACATTGTGGAGAAAGGAAAATCTGAGGAGGTCCCAAGCTGTGTCCACATCTGAGGATTTTAAATCTGCTGTTGGCAGGGTGGGAAAGAAACAGTTTCATCTCCCATTCAAGATTCCCATGTCTTTCCCCTTACAGTTGTAATTACAGTTGTTTCATTTAAATTCAATTTCATCTATCATAGATTTAGTATCTGGAATGGGACATGGTGTCCTAAAGAGGAGACCAGTTCTGTGTTCACAGGAAGTCTTCATTTTATTTGGTGTTTTCATTTTCCTGAATAGGGAAGAATAGAAGAGTCCCAACAATCTCAGCCTGTGGTGAGTGATGGTGCTCTTCTCTCTGTACTTCTTTCAGATCTGGTCGGAGATTGGGAAGGGTTTCTTGGATGGGTCCCTTGACAAAAACATGACTAGGAAGAAGCTCTACGAAGATGGTAGGTTCCTCCCAAAATCACAGTCTTCCTCCCACTCTGATTAATACTTAGAGTTAGCTAGCATATGGAAGCACTTAATTTGCCCAGCTATCTTGGCTTTTCTGCAGAGTTCATCATGGTGCCATAAGCTACCAGATGTGTCCTCCTTACTCTCGCGCAAGATCATTGTTTTGGAGTTGAGTGACAAGCTTGCCATTTCACAAGAAGTTTGTAGGACGAGAACTCTAGTTCCAGGTCTAGTTCTAGGGTCTGTCCAATCTGGAGTCCGATAGAGGATCCTGGGAAGTATCTTGTGCTTGCTCCCTTCCTGTTCTGTTCCCTAGTGTCCACTTTTGACCTCTCTTGGAGGCAGGCAACTATGCTGGGTGGAGGCAGATGGAGCCACTTGTTTTGGCCTGTATGGTCATTCTTATGTTGCATCATTTGGTGAATGCACTGCCAGTCACTCACAGGCTAGAAGACGCAAGTACAGAGGTGCTGCTTTGATGGGTACCTTCTATGTGGCAGCCTCTGATGTGCTATTACAAGGTAACATGATTTTCAGGTCTGTTATGGCAGTGCTTTTATTTGTCGTATATTTCACAACGTTATTTTATATTTTGGTTGTCCTGTCTTTTTTGTTGTTAATAGTTAAAGCCTTTCGGTATTGATTGATAGATGTTAAACAAAAGTAGCTTGTATCTAGAACTAAGGATTTGCTTGTAAATCGCCCAAACACGGTGTTTCCTTCTTTATGTTGCTGGTTCTGTGGGTTTCAGAACCTGAGGAGAACTACTGCCCCGTTAAAATGGGCTTCTCCCATGGGTATTTGTTCAGGACTGTTCCTGAGCTGTAGTAGGATGATACATTTGGACATAATTTCACAAACTGTCTGGATAGTGAGGCTTGGTGTTGCTGGCCTTCCTATGTGGAGAGGAGGGAGGAAGGGTAGTTCTAAGATGGAGGGGCTGAATTGGGCCTTGATAAATCAAGTTTCAGATCCAACTTCTGCTCCATATTTCCTGGGTAGTCTTGAGTAGGTCATTTAAATCAGACAGCCAATGGCATCTAGGTCCCTAACTCCCCCCAGTTCCCACAACAGCCACCAGGAGTTAGGCACCCAAATATCTTCAGATGTGCGTGGACTCTGTGCCAAAATCCTCCTACGTTTTCCCCACCTTCCTCTCTCCGTCTACGCAGACTCTTTAGCACAGAGTCATCCTCTTGCACCATGCTTGTAGAACACCAAGCAAAAGGGGGACCATCAGCAGCTGGAGGTGCTGTAACACTTTAGTCATTATAACTCTACAGGCCATGAAACTGGTGTTATGTGGCTCAAACGTTTTTTATGGGGGCTGATTAAACATGTTCTCTGATGTTTCAGCACTAACTGTTATTTGACTTCACCTTACATGATTTCAGCTCATAGAGTACATGTCTTGGTGATACCTGTAAGGGTGGCTTTTTATAGGCAACCTGTCTTGTTTGGTTCCTACATTTTCAACTAATTTGGAGATACCGCCTTCCAAATTGACAGTAACGTGTAACAGAGGCTGCTTCTGTAAGTGAGCCCAGCAGGGACAGCTGGTCTGAAAATCTGCTTGGGGAGATGGATTTGCTTCTCTGCAGCACTCAGAATGACCAGGTTTTAAAATAAACATTTCTTTTTGCTTCCAAAGCTCTGATGGAGATGGAATCCACCTTAAGGAAAGTTACAAAGGAGCGCCGAGGCAGATCATTCAACAGGCACGTCTTTGTAGACACCTTGCTGCAGGGGAACCTGAGTGACCAGCAGGTCTGTGCAGCTGTTATGTCATTACACAGTAATGGACTTTTGCTATTACAAGCTCATTACATTGTAGCCTTTGATTAATTTAAGTTTTTGCCTCTGAGGTCAGATTCTTTACTAAACCAGGGTTTCTCGTTCTTTTTGCATTCCTACAATGTTTAATTGCATTAGACTTTGGTAGCTTTCTTTGCCGCTGCTTCATTGCTATTTTTATAAACCAGAAGTATGTTAGTATTAAGTATGTCTCATGTGCCATTCCAGTGGAAGTTCTGCAGAGAGTTCAGCCTGTCTTCTAGATGTATTTCCTGCTCTCTGAACTAAAGGGATTTTATGCGCTTGAATGGAGAATGTGCCACTTCTTTTTTAGCTTTACAGTCTTATGAACTTCATTCTCTGAAGTAGATTTTATTTCCTAGATTCTGGAAGATACAATGATTTTCTCCTTGGCAGGATGCATTATCACTGCTAACTGTAAGTACAGATTGTAGGTAACTTTCTGTCCTTACACTCAGCTGTCTAAAACTGTGTGTGATGACATGAGACTTACTCTAGGCTAATAAAAAATTATATTCATCATTCTGTTTCTCTTGAGCTACAGATGTATAGAAGAAGCTAATTTTACAGCGGACTCTCGACACAGCCTCACAGTTAGTGAGTTGAAACTAAGCTGTGTTTGACAACCTTCCCAGTCTTTTGGTGAACCTTAGAATTTCTTCCAATTCCTTTTCGCTTGCACACTAACCCCAGCCAACTGATTCTAAATTTGATGAAAAAGCACCAAAAGATGTAAGCCACAAGGATCATATTGTAAAATGAGTTCTGGCGCATGGGAAGGAAATTAGAGCAGAGTGCTGGAATCTGACTGGCTGCTTTGAATTTCTGGAAGATAGGTGTGTTCCACGTATGGAAGACTTTCAAAGGAGCTACTTTTGGATTTGTGTAAAGATTACAGAAAAAAAGCCAAGTAAAAATACAAACTGGAGCTGTGTAAAATCTCGTATGATAGGGGGATGAATATCAGGTCCTGTATCTCAGCCAGTGGGGCTGGAACTCCAAAGAAAACCTCCCAGGTGCATCTGGGTGTTAGAGAATGTGGAAATGAAATTGGGCAACTATGATAATACTCTCCCTAGAGAATATCCTCTCCAAGTACTCCAGGAAGACTGTCATTTTAAGGGGCTTGGTTGCTCAGGGATTCCAGGTAGTTCTTATGAATAGATTATTTAAAGTGGTAGAAACATTTCCATGTAGCTTTAGGGAAACTGCATCCTGCAAGCTTATTTCTTATGCAAGGTTTCTTTTTCACTCTGCTATTGAAGATATTTCTTAAGTACCTCACAAAATAGATGTACGGGAGACAAGTGCTGGCCAACCTGCTGCAGAGAGCTGTACTGTTCTTGTTGCTCCCTGTCAGGAGTCCCACACGTTGGCTGTCTGAAGCAATCACCTGAGATGTGCTGGGGAAACAACCTAATTAAGGGAATTTTCTGATGCTTTGGACAAACCAGCATTTCATTTGTATGGTTGGTCTAATAACCCTGGTTCCCCAGAGTTTGCTGAGCTGTGTGATCCCTTTCCCATAGCTGTGAGGCTGAATGGCTCAGTCTCCCGCACAGCTCCCTAAGCTCCTCATGGCATTGAAAAGAGAATTTTAGCTTGAAGGGTGTCTTGTTACACAGGAGTTCAGCCTCTACTCCTGCCACTGAATACAGAATCAGTACAGCCTGCTGTGAACAGAGGTCACCCTTTTTTGGGTCAAAAAGTAAGGTTGCCAATACAGGAATTAAGAAAACTGAATGCAGTTTGTAAAAGGTTGAATTTTCTGGGTCCAATCTTGTCTTGATTTCTTCCCCAGTGTGTACCTGGGCAGTCTATTTCCTAACAACCTCAGAAGATGTTCAGCAGAATCTTTACAAGGAGATGGACCACGTTCTAGGGAAGGAACCAATTACTCATGGGAAAATTGAGCAGCTCAGGTGGGTCCCATGGAAGGAACTGCAGAAGAAGGTTATCTCACGTGGTGGGCACAGGGGCTTCATGTGCTGGCGCCTGATGCCCAGCCTGTACTGGGCTCCATGAGCCAGCAATGTGCCCTTGGTGGCCAAGAAGGCCAATGGCATCCTGGGGTACATCAAGCAGAGTGTGGCCAGCAGCTCGAGGGAGGTCATCCTCCCCCTCTACTCTGCCCTGGTGAGGCCACATCTGGAGTATTGTGTCCAGTTCTGGGCTCCCCAGTTCAAGAAGGACAGGGAACTGCTGGAGAGGGTCCAGCAAAGGGCTACGAAGATGATTAGGGGATTGGAACATCTTTCTTATGAGGAAAGGCTGAGGGACTTGGGTCTTTTCAGTGTCGAGAAAAGACGACTGAGGGGGGATCTTATCAATGCTATAAATACTTAAAGGGAGGGTGCCAGGTAGATGGGAACAGTCTTTTTTTCAGTGGTGCCCAGTGATAGAACAAGAGGTAATGGGCACNCAGAGCACTGGAACGGGCTGCCCAGAGAGGTTGTGGAGTCTCCCACACTGGAGACATTCAAAACCTGCCTGGACGCCGTCCTATGCAACCTGCTGTAGGTGACCCTGCTTTGGCAGGGGGGTTGGACTAGATGACCTCCAGAGGTCCCTTCCAACCCTGACCATTCTGTGATTCTGTGAAGACATCCAAAAGCTACTCCCATCTATTTTCTGGAAGTGATCCAACCACAGGATGACTTGCAGCCCAGAGAGAATCTGCTGTAGGGCTCCAGACATGGGGACCAATCTGCTCTCTTCAGGGTGTCTATAGGAAACCCTTTAGGTTCATCAGCAGAGGAGAGCACAGAATCAATGCCCTGGCTGCCAGGCCAAAATTTGTTTGCTTACTGTCTTGTTTGGTTTCTGTCCTAGTTTTCCAAAAGTAGAGGTAATCAGTCATTTTAATGGTCAGATTCATGTTAGACATATTTAGAGAGGAAGCATGGGATAATCTTCTTGTCAAAGGGCCACAGAACTAGGATAATGATTGGTCAATAGGGTGCCTTTATTTTTCACATGTCTATTGGTGCAACTGGGTCCATTTTGTATTTGCACTAGTGTTAGAGTTTCAGTAGGGGAGTAGTGAGTATGTGGGTTTCTTGCTGCCTCTTGTATGGGTGAGAGGTCCAGGAAAAGGGCTGGTATGTTTATGCTTTTTAGCAGAGTTAGTTTGTTTTAAAATCTGAAAAGAAGTGTGGTGAACAGAGATTTCAATAACCTTCCCTAAAAGCTGATAATGAGATTTAATGCTTCTTGCAAAGATGCTGGGACTTCTTGCCAGAAAAATATGAAGTGCCTCAGTGTGGCATGAGACAGCTCCAAGAGCAGACTGTGACCCTAAATGCAGCAGGTGACTTGGCTCTCCTTGCTGCCACAAGGACGTGGACAAGCTTCTCTTTGGGAAGGTTAAACTAACCAAGTCTTACTGGTTGCAGATACTGTCGGCAAGTCCTGTGTGAGACAGTGCGAACAGCAAAGCTTACTCCCATTGCTGCACAGCTGCAGGAGCTGGAGGGCAGAGTCGACCAACACACTATCCCCAAAGAGGTAGGGCAGTACTGGGAGCACGAGGCCACTCTCCTTTCCTGGAAGAGTATTTGGTGTTTCCTTCTCTTCCCATGGAGGGGTGAGGCAGGAAGACCGTTTCTTCTGACACTGTTGAACCTGAGCAGCTGCTCTGTCACCTGAAAGTACAGTTTAGCTCAGCGTTTGCCCTGCAGTTCCTCTGTGGGAGAGGGTCTGGGAATTCATGTTCTCTTGCTGAGCAGATTTGTTTCTGGGTCTTGGTCCACCAGGGATGAATCATCTTTTGAAGGGGCTTATGGGCTCAGTTGTACATAAAAGAGCATGATTTCAGGCCTGATCATATTACTTATATTTCCCACACAAAGTGGTACCTTCCATTGCAGAGAATAAAGTAGTCCATACATACATGCCAGCAAGAGAAGAGGAATGGGATCAGACCCTCTCTAACCACCAACAGTTACAGCATGGGCCTTAGAAGTTAAAATCCTAACATCTGGGGTTGAAGGAGCTGGGACTGTTTAGTTTGAGGAAGAGAAGGCTGAGGGGAGACCTCATCACACTCTACAACTATTTGAAAGGACACTGTAGAGAGGTTGGTGCTGGTCTCTTCTCACAGGTAATTAATGACAGAACAAGAGGGAATGGCTTCAAGCTCCAACAGGGTAGGTTTAGACTGAACATTAGGAAAGAATTTTTCACAGAAAGGGTGGTTGGGCATTGGAATAGACTGCCCAGGGAGGTCGTTGAGTCACCATCCCTGGATGTGTTTAAGAGATGTTTAGATGTGGTGTTGGCGGATATGGTGTAGGGGAGAACTTTGTAGAGTAGGGTAGATGGTTGGACTCGATGATCCCAAGAGTCTCTTCCAACCTAGACAATTCTATGATACTATGATTATGGAAATCTATAGATGAATATAGCATATTACTTTGTTAATCCACTTAATAAATACAAGTAGTCTACAGAATAATTGTCATCCAGCAGGGCTGTCCAGAGGTGTCTTTAACTGTGCGTTTCTTTCTGCTCTGACATCTCCTAATTTTCTTTGCAGACGCTTGTGCTTTATGCTCTTGGTGTGATGCTGCAGGATAGTTCATCATGGCCATCACCATACAAGTATGTAGAATCAAGACTTTTATTGCAACTAATTCTTTTCCTTTTTTCAATTAATATTTTTTAGATCTTACAGCATAGCCTGCTTGGCTGCAGGGCCTGCCTTAAGCAGATTTTGGAGATGAAAGGGAGTCTGTAAGAAAATCAATTTATGAAGGTCTTGGTTTGTTTGTCTCCGTGGATGGGATTTTGGGGCAATTCAAGTCATGATCCTCCCGTGCTCCAGTCTGCATGTGTGTATTTGTAAGAGTTTAGTAACAATTTTTTTTGCACACACACATGCATGTGCACACAGACACACACACACACACCAGAGCTTCCCTGTGAAATGCTGGTAAATTATTTTTAAGGTTTTCTGTGAAACAGTGATTTGAATGGCTTTGGAATCACTACTTGCTGTCATGAAACAATGATGCAAAGGAAGGAATGTCAGTCTGAAGTTCTGTTTTTTCAGGGGGAAGGAAAATGCTACCTCATTACTTCTATCTGTGAAAATAAAACTGGATCCATGCCAGTATTTTGGAGGTTAAAGAAAAAAATTTCTGTAGCTTCCTGTGGCCTCCAGGTGGCAAATACTAACATGTATCTGACTTCCTTCACTTGGGCTTGGAAAGAAATGTGGGTCAGTTATTCTAGACAGAGAAAACAGGCAGCTGGGATTTAGGAGAAAGAATAGAGCCTTTAGAACAGCACTTGTCCTGTACGGCAAGTGTAGCTCTTACAAAAGGGTCAGGCACTGATGCACTGATCTACGAGCCTCTTGGCAGGGATTGCCCACTAGGACAGGACATGCACCATGTTTGGGAAGAATTTGCTGAGGCCTCGTGGGAGGGACAGTGAGGATTGCTATCGACACAGTGTGTTTATTCTGAGGAGAAGGAGGCTGAGGTTTAGCCTGAGGTGGATGTGTATTTCTGTGATGGAGATAGGAGATCAGCTCTTTGCGATCCTTTCACCTAGCTGCTGTACAAAAACACTGTGCATGGCTGTTTGCCCTCCCTATTTTTTTGCTCGGCAGCTGTGTTTTCTTTCCTGTTACAACATCTGTGACTTGCCACTTCAGTTCAGGGGGAACATAAGTTTGATGCTGCTTTTACTGAGGGTCAGCAGCCACATGCCTGTTCACCTTGATAGAAGCAGAGCTTGGATGTTTAGGCAGGGAGCCAAAGGCTTGAAGTATAAACGGAAATATTTAGCAGAAAGTGAAAGAGAACTGCCGCCCATCCATAAAATTTCCTGTTTGTTTTTTTTTAATATTTAAATTGAGTGATATTTTATTAGTCTCCCTCTGGTTAGTTGATTATGGGAATCTTGTTTTAACTCATGCCAGCCCTGCATAATAGTTTTCTCACAGCCTCCACCACCTTAATGCTGGAAACCACTTTTCTCACTTGAATGAGTCACCAGCTTCCCTCCTCCAGCACATATACATAGATGTACACATACCAGCTGCTTGAAGAGAAGGGTGAGGGGCAAGGAGAAAAGGGAAATATTTCTGGAAGTGAGAGAGGAAGGGACAGAGAGAGAGAGGGAGACAAATCAGATTGTGCGTGCCCTGGAGGGGAATATAGGGCAGGTAGCAGCATCAGCTCAGCTGTGTACTCAAGCTAAATACCCACTGCTGAGAGGTAATGCATATTAGTTCCAGTGCTGTGTCACATTAACTCAGTTTATCAGCATTTTGACCAAGCTGGGACACAGCTGACCAGCTGGGAACATAGATGGGGTGGATGCACAATTGCTTTCATATATCTGTGTAGAATTACCCAGCATGATTTAGAGGGAGCAAATTAGTGAGATTCTGTATTTCATTGCCAGTTTCTTACTCATGTGTGTGCATATATGCGGCCAACGAAAGGACTCTGTGCCCGCACAGAAAGCCTCAGTGTATTTTGTCTTTCATAGGTTTGACCCAGAGAGATTCAATGAGGAATCAGCCGTGAAAAACCTCTCCTTGTTGGGTTTTTCAGGAAGTCAGGAGTGCCCGGAGCTGAGGTGAGTGTAGGGAAGGAGGTCTTTGTGTGTCTCAGTGGCAGACAGGAGAGACGGTGCTTTCAGTATCTTCCTGTTACTGCTGAGACAATCTGTCCAAGCTGGCAGTTGTCCGTTGGCGGATTTACATCACAGAAAGATTTTTATTCTTTTCTCCTGCCTCTTTCCTCAGGTTTGCCTATATGGTGGCTACAGTTCTGCTGAGTGTCCTGGTAAGGAAACTGTATCTCCACCCAGTGAAAGGACAAGTCATGGAGACAAAATATGAGCTGGTAACCTCACCAAAGGAGGAAGCCTGGATAACGGTGTCTAAGAGAAACTAAGAGCAAGCAAAACAAGGGGCTACAATTGCCAGCAGTGAGTTTCTGAGCAAGGGTCTTAGGGTGAATCACGCTGGCGCCATAGTGACTCAGCCAAGGAATTTTACATCCAGATTTTGTTACCTTCCACGTTCTTAACCATATACCTCTTGAGTACTTTTTCTAACTCAACTAGTAGTCATATTAAAGTAGATTTAATCTGTATATGTTTTTTACATTTGCTTTTGGATCTCTGGCCAAACCATTACAAAGGAAGCAACAAAAGCTTTCAGTGGTGTGTATGTGAACTGTTGGGTGGCAGCTAGTTGAAGACCAGACCTCTGGTTGATCCAGCCCCTTTCCAACAGCAGCCAGAGCTGGATAAGAGTGCCGCTCTTATCCAGTGGAATGCTTCTTCATGGACCCTAGCTAAATAAGACCTTGGAGACAGAAGGACAAAGCCTTTCTCTCTATATAGGTATTTTTATTCAAAGTGTCTTTCCTTCCCTTGAGCTATAGCTATAACTGTCGAGAAGAGCAGATATATCTTGTGAGAATTATGTGCGAGTGTGTGTGAGAGAAAGAGAAAGAAAGTGGGGTGGGAATTGCACCACTGGTTCTCTTGCTGTATAATGTTGCCATGCTGTGGGGTTGCAAGAGAAAGGATGACTGAGAAATGCTAGTAAACCAAGAGGAATAAAATGGGTTTGGTCCTGAGAAAACAGAAGCATCAGTAATAATATAATGAAATGAAATAAAATCACAGAACAAAGCCCTGAGAGAGGGATTCTCTATCCTGACAGTTCTGAGGGCAGTGTCTAATCTAATCAGCATCAGAAATGGACAGATGCTTGCAATTCATTCAGCACTGGGTCAGCATGAGACTGGTCATGCAAATACTGGAAAGGGAGAGTGCTGATTTTATAGGGCTCTGGATTAATGTTGCACTTAATAACTTCAAAGCCTTTCAAAGTATTCTTTTCCTCCTCCAAAATGGGTGCCAGCCAGAGCAGCATCACATACCACGTTCACATCCTTATCCCTGCTTCTTTCTTTCTCTTTGGCCATCATGGGCCAGGTCCTGAAAGATTTTTCAGAGCCCCACTGAACGGCTTGCGAGGCAGGAACCTCTTACCCTGTCGTCTCATTGGAGTAATTGCTATCTGCCTTCCTTTTCGGGATGTTTCTCCCTTTCCCCCCTGCCCCTACTCTTACATAGGGTCACTCTTTACTTAATCTTTATAAATTTTTTCCCCATAAACCTGAGTTCTCTGTTACCTCCAGTTCCTAGCCCCCTTTCTGCCCAAAAGCTGTGTGGTGGTAGGTGAGGTGTTGCTCAGCCTGCAGCTGTGTGTGCCTGAGCTGCTTTTGTACACAGCTACTGATGCATCACAGAGCAGGGCAGGAATGTGTGGCTCCCGTAAGAGCTACTCTGCAGACAGGGCACACTTTAACATAGGGACAAATACCTGGTAGCTGCAATTCCCACTTCTGTAGACGTTGTTCCTTTCACTGGCACCTTCCGGGTCAGGAAATCTGCTGCTCCTATAAAAATGTTTTGGCTCTTTTACTGCTGCTGAGTGCCAGCCTGCCAGCTCTTATGGGGTTAACATCTGATGCCAGCCTCTGTGGCATCAGACAAAGAAAATTCTGCTCTTGGGTTTAATGTGTCAGCTCTGCTTTTGGTGGAGCTGTAGAGATTCAGATCCCCCCCAGTGCAGTTCATGTTGGGGGAGAGGTGAGACACAGATGCCGTTCCCCTGTTTTTTGTCTGCTGGGCAGAAAAAGGAGGGTTGTGCAGTTCAGCTTGCTGCCTCTCTTGCATTGATTTTTATAATGAACTGCAAGAAAGCTCTTGCTAATCTGACCTCCATTTAACTGAAGGTTGGTCATGTCCCCAGATGGCAATTCATGTTAGGCTTTGCTTCACTGCTTATGCAAAAAGGCCTGTTTTTCTTGAAGGTTGCAGATGTTTCCTAAGCCTTCTGGAGAAATCAGTGTGGTAAAGGATTTTACTTTAAAGCATCCCTTGTGTGCAGAGGAGGTAGAATGGAGCCTGTTATTGCCTTTTTGGGAAAAAATGGTAGGATAGCACTGTCCCTGCTAGGAACTAGGCAGGGAACAGCTGACTGTCATATAACTGAGTGGCGAAGATCTACTTTCTTGTGTCATAGGAGTGAAGCTTTCAGACACCAGAAAAGCTGCCCAAGTCTAATTGTCCAGACTTCTATTACAGCTTTTCTCTGCCTTGCTGGAACTGTATGGGCCAGCTGCCTTGCAACAGCCTTTCCCTAGTTACAGGAATGAAAAATGGGAGTAATTCCATATAATTTGTTATTAATTTCCCATCAGCCTGCACAGGTATCGCAACCCATAAGACTGTGCTCTCAGTCTGGGCCAGTAACCAAGCAGGCTAGGGGAGTCTGTGACTGATACAAAAGAAGAATGTAGCCCAAAGTGCTGGAGAAAGCCAATGATTAGTTTGTGTTTGCTCTAAACTTGTCAAAAACCCATCCTCACTCATAATTTAAGGAAATGTGTTGAGCATGGAGGGGAAGGAGGGGAATAAGGCCCTCTGAAGCATTTGTTACGCACTGCTTGGAGTAACACTGAGGTCACAGCCACATTGTTTGCTGAAGTCTGTAAGTTTCCATTCCTCACTCTGTGTGTGTCAATCATTTCAAACAGCCTAACTATCAAGATTTAATGCAACACTCATCAGCCCAGCTGTGGATCCTTTTCTTTTGCAGCAACCCCCCTTTTTTGTACGGGAATGTTCATGGATCAGAGCTTTCTTGCGAAGTTTTAATCTATTTTGATTGGAAGCTTGAAATACCAGTTTTATCCCATTTCTCCCCTCACCCCTTGTCCAGCATGCACTGTCAGCTGGTTCTTGTTTGGCCTGGTTTCCTAAGGAAAACTTGTGTTCGTAGAGCGTGTGCCCCTCCCCACTTATCTTTGGCCGTTTTCCCCTTTTCTCACAAAAAGTAACTTCTGAGCCCGTGGGCCAAACCAGCTGCATTTGACAGGGATCGGGGTTTGAAATCACAACACTTATGTTCCCACAAATGGGGGGGGGGGGGCTGTGGAGAAAAAGATGACTGGGCACAGGGATTCTGTGGTAGACGTGTCACAAGACTGCAGCCAAAGCCGAAGCATTGTTAGATGCCAGGCTGGGGAAAAGCCTGAGTCAGCACCTGCACTGTAGCAGATAGCCAATCTCAGGAGTCCAGTCAATAGAGAATAGGGTTTTGTCAGTCCTGCTGCTCAGACCCCACGCACTAAGAACGCATCTAATGCCCAGAAATCCCTCTGGCTGTAAAATGGGAGATGTGGGCAAGCATTGCAACCTGTGGAAAAAAATGCCTTAGTCTAGGAACAAAGCCAAGAGAGGGAGGTTGCTTCTATAATATAGGGAATTATTGCTTTTTATGCTTCATATTCCTGCTTTACACCAGAAAGCTGCTTCACAAATTCCACAGGATGGTTTTGAAAAGCATACAGAAAAGCTGTCATTTCATTCCTTGGACTCTTACTGTAGAACAAGCTTCTACAGAGGGCTACAAATTCATGAAAGGTAGGAGGCTAAATATATCTCTGTGCCTATGCAACCTGCTGCTCTTAGAAGCAGGCAGCTAGCACAGGTGCCGGGAGCAGTCAGACCATCGCTAACTGATTGTCATGGCTGTTTGTGGCTGACAAAGCCTCATACTTTTGCCCCCTGTACTGGTGGCAACTGGTGAGACAGTTGTTATAACTCTGAGCAGAGCAAACAGCTTAATGAGCTAGCCTCCCACTACCTCCAAAATATCCATGAATGGTGTTACCTCTAGATTTCAATTAACCTGGGCTGCATATAGAGCCATTATTGCAAATTAGTAATATTAATCTCATGTTCCTGCAGTTTAAGGACTTGCAGGTAATGGCTGCGGCATGCAGCACAAAGTTGAGGGCTGTATATTTTATTTACCATCATTAAATGGAAAGGATGGTCTTGGCAACTTCTGTCCTGCTTGCTGCAAAACTAAATGTTGGTTGTTGGGCAGAGTGGACGATTGCTGATTTAAAATACCTCGAGCAGCTCTCGTTACAGCTCCCCTATTAGCTGTGCAGTTCTATCACCCTGGGGCTGCTGGCAATCCAAACTGGGAAAACAATATATCTATCTTACCTGCATAGTTTGTTCATGAACATTTTCATACTGCTTAACTCATAGGAAAGTAGCATTGCCTTCTTACTTTGTCTTGGGTACTGGGCACACGTTCTCGCTGACAGCAGGACATATCTGTAGTCTCACCCCTCAGTAGGGCCACATATTACCTTCCCAAAGTTTCTGTTAATGCTACAGAAGGGGTTCCCTGACATTGACCTTTGGATATAGATGTATGCTGATCAGCAAAGTGAAGGCTACAGTTTATTGGCTTCCATTCTGTGCTCAGATCCTCTTGTAGCTTTGGGGCAAAAGGAAAGGGGTAGAGCAGTACCTTTATTAAAGCACGTTGAGCAAACAGGACTTTACCTGCTTCCCTACACCTTTTATCAAGAGTGACAGGGAAGGGGAAGAAAAGGCTTCTAATGAGAAAGAAAATGTTCATCACTCAAGGGTTATACGACCAGGAAGTGGAACTGTTGTAATTACCATGTCAGCTCTTGCTGCTTCTTTCTACTTGTCCAAAGCAGGAATTGCTGGAAAATATTCCAGGCATCTTTCTCTGGAGCCTGAGAGTGTGTACCCATCTTGGCATTTCTCTCTAGTTGAGCTCAGGATTGGTTTTTAGCAATCACTTTTCAACTAAACAAAAGGCCTGTGTGACATCTCTTAGGATTCAATGCCAGGTTTTTGGCGGTAGCAGACGGGGAAGAGGAACTACCACATGCAGCAAAAAAAAAAGATGAAGAAAATGTTCCTCACATATGGAGGGTGGAGAAGGAGAGAAGATAAGGGTTTCCATGGCAACATTCCTTGAAGATAAGTATTTTTAAATCTGTGTGAATTTTAGCATTCAAAACACAGTTGTGTTTCCCACAAAAAGATTTGGGGGAGGGCTGGAGTGGAAAGAATTTTTTCCCCTACTTTTCAGGTCATTCCTATTTCTTTTACAGAGGAGACTAAACCCAAGATAAATGAAGTACGTGCAATTGCTCTGATGTTAAAGCTGCTGTAAAGAAGAGCCCTGCTTCTAGGAGGCAAAAAGCATCAGTCATAGTTCTGTATCTGCACCATCATCGCTGGCACAAGCACTTGATCATCTCTTTAATGGGAAAAGTAATTTAAATAGATCAATACTAAGCCAGTAAAAAGTCACAAGGACAAATCTTGCAGGGTTCCACATTAAAATCAGTGTAAATTGGAACAAAATCTTAATTATAATTGACACACAGATAAGTGATAGTAGTGATGATAAGGTAGCTGAGGCCTTTTGCCTTGGCTGAAGAGGAGAGGATGCAGAACTGAAAGGGCAGAGGAACCAGGTAAACTGTATCCCTGGGGAGTGTCTGTTACATCGATGACAGTGAAACATCGCTGCAGGTGGGCAAGTGATGCTCCAGTGACACTACTAGGCAGGAAATGCTTGCTCTTTATATGGGGTATCTGTGCTGGGGCCACCTCTGAACCTCTCTTAAGCTTCTCTGCTCCAGTGTCTGCAGTGCTGAGCAACTCACGGGCCCTGGCACGCTCTGCTTCCGCCTCCCTGCTGGCATCCAGGCAGGTCAGCTCTGTCACAAGCCTGGCAGTGAGACACCCAATGCTGTGCCTGCTTGGCTGCCAACTTTCTAGTCTCACCAAAAAAGGCTTTTTTTTTTTTTTAACAGTCGCTTCCAACTCAATAATGACTCAGACACTGCAGCAAGGGTAAAGCGATCATCTTCCCCTTCAGAACTTTACAGCAGAAGGCCCTGGGTATCCTCGCTAAAAGAGAGCTTGCTGGGCCCAACCATCAGCTAGATTCAGTTTTTTAATTTAACTGATGAAACTAGATGCTCTAGCAGTGCTGTGTATCTGCTGTCTTTCGGCAATAGACTAAATGATTCCTACAAGTACTTTGTGTTCAGGAGCCTTGGGGAGGGAAGGCTGGGAGGGAATGAATAGTCATATATAAAAGAGAAGGTGCTATTCACCCGTTAAGGCTCTTGCCCTGACCAAATTTCCCTAGGCTGCGAATCCAGGAAAGGAATAAAAGTCTATTGGAACCGTAAGAGAAAAACAGTAAGTCATATTTGGCCATTTATCTTTTGGGGTGAGGGAGGGGAAGCAAACAAGGGTGTCTGAAAAAGCAAAGTTCGTATTGTGGAAGTGTGGAAATTGGCACTTGGTAGCACTGTTTCATGTTGGCCGAGGTCCTGATACAGAATAAGCAATTATCGGATCTAGCTAAGGCGATGTCATGGTTAGGGTGACTTTATTACTCTTGTCAGCTTCCCTACATCTTCACTGATAAAGCCTACCAGCAGCGTGGAAAAAATCTGCACTTTTCATGTCCCTGTTGGATCCTCTATTGGAATTCACTGCTGTCAGATATATTATTTTTAATTCTGGGAATAATATTCATGCCCTGATGCCAGCACTAACATGAAAATACTCTGGCTTTGTTGTTTCTTGGACTTAAAAGCAAATTACTTACTCATGTACAGCTTGTTAGCTGTGAGTTATTGATTATATATATCATGTTTATGCCATTCCTTCCTTTAAGACCACTGGTATTTTGTACTGCATGCTGACGCTGTAGCTCCATGCATTTGCCTTACAGCTGAACCCCAGGAGATGTAGGAACTTGGCGATACCTAGATAACAGAAATGCAGCAACCCCAATCCCTGCTCAACAGCCTTCAGTATCCAGTATGTCACAACCTGACTCTTACTCCATCCTTGGCTGCTTGTAAGTCAGCCAGCCTGGTGCAATGACGGGGTTTGGGAACACCGTGGATGTTAGACAGCAGTAACTGGATTGCTGCCTTGTTGCAACACATATGAGCATTCTCACGTAGCTCTAAGCTTCCACAAATACAGCTTCCAGGCCAAAAAGCCCTGCCTTCTGGCAGCTTGGCTACCACCTGCCGCTGTCCTGCTTTGGGAGAAAGGAGGTTGCCCACATTGTGGCAGATTAGCTTCTGAACGTGCCCTGGCTCTGAGGTAGCTGTCCTGCTTTTGCAAGCTCTTCCAGGAGTCTGAATGGGGGAAAGGTGCCTTGGGAGAAGAGTGAGCCGTGTGAGTTAATGGGAGCTGACAGGGATGCCTGCAATAATACACCATCGTGTATGATGGAAAACCAACTGGATCAATGGTTGCAGCTGCCCCACGTGCATTGGTGAGCAAGATACTTGGGAACAGGGAGGGTGTTTGAAGCACTTAGTCCTTCTGCTGTGCAGAATTCATATTAAATTTGCCGGAGCCTGCGCCTTGATTTGATGGTATTGTTCTTGTAAAAGGAAGGAGCAAATTGATTGCTTGCTAACAAACTGCTCTAAATTACCCTCAAGCGTGGGCCTGGGCCTGCAAACCTTTGTATGACTGTGACTATTATTTATGCTGTGTGATTGCATCGAATATCACTGACTTTCATATATTGGCCTAGCACAGTTGCACTTAAATCTTAGTTGTGGCTTTCAGTCATTAGAAACCAAATTTTTGAAGCTGTTTAGGTGTTTGGATTTTGAATATTCCATTAAGCACCTACTTGACTATTGAAATGCCTAGATGGCTCTGTAAGTCTAGTATTGCCATAATGCAAAGAAAAAGGAAATGGTATAGAGGATTTGCTGGATCAGGCTTCCAGTTTCATACCCCAGCAGTGATAACTGGGTAGGGCCTGTTGCTATATATATGCCATAGTTCCCAGTGAACCTCTTTTGTGCTTGAGGAAGCTTGATGGTGACTTTTACATAGTAAAGGTAAAAATACTGCAAACATACATCCTGCATTACCGTTTATATATTTTATAGCTGTACTGTTCCAGTGTGGTAAACTGAGCTGAGCAATCACATTTTCTCAATTACCCTCAAGAACTGGAAATCCTTATCACCTCTGTGTTTCTTTCTCCCACTACTGCAGCACTGGTCTTGAAATTGTCACCACAGCTAAAAATCCTCATTCTGTAAATTAAACTGTGATTTTAAAAAATTTTACAGTGCAGCCTCCTCATAAAACTCCAAGTCTTTTGCTGATGTGACTCACTCAATTACTCATGTGGGCAGACATTCAGATAATAAAAGTAGTTAATGGAAAGCTGTGAGAAATACTGCTGGTTCCTGAGGAGGCAGGGGAGGGGGAAGGCTACTGCGGGTATTTTATCCAAAGAGCTGCTGAATTCACTGGGCTCCCAGGCATTTTTTAAAGATAAGGATTTCTCCATTCTGCTTTTTCTTCTCTATAAAACCAGCTTGAAAAATCAGATTGGCAGTAGAGGAATAAAAGTACACCAGCTGTATATGCTTGCTCTTCTCCTCTCCCTACATATTAGAGATGATAGCCAGTCTGTGCCCTGAAATAATCTTTTTATCCTACTGATGTAAATACTTAAATAACACTCAATACTCTAATGAACTCTGGATTCCTGAATCGAGGATTACAGGTAGCAAGTGGCTAAATGAGCCCTTTGGTTGGACGTGTCACATATCCTGACAAGGACCAGATTTTTCTGGAATAAATAATAGGCCATTGAAATTTGGTGTGCAATAGGTCAGGTAATACAACTAGAAGGCAGATTTAAATGACATTTCAGTGAGTGCACATTGGAGGAATATGGCACTTTTTGAAGCTGGTGAGGCAGAAAGTTATTAAAGAGTAGTGAGATACAACTTGGATGTGAGAACCCCCTTATGCAACGAGATTATACATGTGTGATGGCTTCAAAGAGACTTAGAATTAAGCCAAAACTGGAAGTAGTGGAAATGGACAGACTGATTAGAGCTGAGGGCTAGCTGGCATTTGCAAAACAACCAGAACAGTTAACTCTTGGTGGCATGGCTCTGAGTCTGCTAGATTTTTGAGGAATGTGCTACTGCAAATGGCTGTGTGAGCTCCTTCCAGCAACAGCGATGGGTGTGAAAAGGGAGAGGACACAAGGATGTGCTCATTCCTCATGCAAGATGAGCTGGGAGGGGGACTACGGCTTGACTTGTAAAATAGAGCTTCTGGCACAGCAAAGCAAGGCATGGGTGGTGAGCTGTGGACCTGAGAAAGTAAGCTGTCAGATTATATTTAGCGAATACATGTTGCAGAAAAGTGCAGAGAGGGAAGGAGGGGAACTAATGCGTAGCTGGGCCCCATGGGTCGTGAGCACACAGAGCGGGGAATGAGGCTGTTTAGAGGATGAATTGCCTTGGTGTACCTGATTCAAATAAATCCCTGTGTGAGGGCAGGGATCTGCACAGACCTGTGTGATTACTTTGAACAGCAGAGTTCAGCTTTATTTCTCCTTCAGCAATGGCTGAACCCCAGACTCCATTAGGTGAAGGGTGACCAACCTGTGGCCTTCCAGCCATTCACCTGTGGCTCTGCGCTGGGGATGATCTCCCGCAGCAATCCCATTCCCTGGCTGGCGAAGCAGTAGCCCGATAGGGGCTCTTGAAACTGATGTCACAAGCTGCTGTACACCCCAGTTGCACACCCAGCTCAGCCCCAGCCCAGCCCCAGCCCACCAGAAGCTTGTTAGCTAAAGTTGGCATCTGCAAAATAACTTAAATACCCTGCCCCATTTGAATTCAGGGGTGTGAACACCTCGCTCCATTGTGTTCCCTGGAAAGCCCAGTTCTAAAAAGACAAAAGATGGAAAAAAAAATCCTTATACCTGTCTGAGACAGATCAAACCTTGTGTATTGACATGTGATAGTCAGTCATTTGGGTCCTGTCTTATATTCCAGGCTGCAGAGGCTGTGCCTTTGACTAGTTTGTAGCAGGATGGGTACAGCTTAAGCTCTAACTCTTTCCTGCTAAAAGCTCACTCATATAATTCAGAGATGTCTTTGCCTTTGAAATAAATGAGTCCTTTAAGCTCCCTCTCAGAGGAGACAGTGCGGGGAAGCCTGGCTGCCTTCTGCGCATAAATATTCTGTCAAACCAGATTCAGGCTGAGGTGGGTGAAGCTGCTGCGACTGATGGGGAGCCATCAGTCTCCATCTCCTGATAGGCAGTACTGCATCGTTGAGATTTGTGCTGTTACCACACTGTCAAAAATAGCTGTGGGTGAGAGAAAGGGCTGAAATTCTCCTGTGTGTTAGCCAAGCAGGACAGAGCAGTTAGGAGAAGGACAGAGATGCAAACTGTGATAGTGAACAAAAGCTGTGCAAAGAGGAGCAGCCTTCACAGCCTCGTGAAAGGGGATTACTTGACCAGATGCATGAGGGAAGGAGGAAAAATGACTTCACAGATGCTATTTATTATCCTTCTCATGCAAGGGAGTTATGCTAATTTCAGAAACAACACGCATTTGTTTGGTGGCTCCTAAGAATGTGCAAGGTCATAAAAAACTTTTTTAAGTGGGAAAAGCATGATTACAAACAGGACAGGATTAAAAAAGCTCCAGGGGGCAAGTTCGTGGAGTTATGTGAGTACCTACAAATCTGAACTTAAATTACATACAAGGAAGAAACTAAGACCTTATAGAACAACAGTTATAGCTGCAGACCAAACTTGCAAATGTGAAAAAAGCGTAAGTAGGCCGGTAACATCTGCTCCAGTCTATAGTGAGCCGGAATCAGCAGTTGAGTGAGGATGATTTTTCCCATGTGCTGTAGTGGAGCATTAACTCCACTATCTACCCTTTAGGGTCTGTCTCCTCAGCAGCCATATCAGACCTTACCCAGGGGCTGCCACAAGGGTCAGGACAGGGTGGGAAAGTGCTGGCGGTTGGTCTGGGTTGGCATCTTTGAGAAGGAATACTGGCAGGAAAGAAAAACAAATTAGAGCGGTTCTTTCCTCCCCCCCTCCCTGAGTGCTTTGTCCTTTGAACCTTTGGAGGGAAACTGATGAGCAGCTATGCTTTGTTCTGGCTTCTCTTTGAGACCATTTGTTGCCTGTTTTCTTTTTAAAGTCTGAAATGTTAGAAAGAGATCATTATTTTTCTATTTAGCTTGACCTCTTCCTCCCTTGGAGAGTTTCTCCCCCTGTACTGGCTTTGTCCTCACACAGTGCTATATTGAAATAAAGTTCAAGAGAAAACTTGAATTCCTAGAAAAAAAAGCTTGGTATTTGGAATGAGACATGTCCTAAACCAGACAGTCGGAATCTCTGCAACACGTCCTGTCCCTCTCTGGATGTGCTGTGAGGTATCAGGTGTCAGTCATGCGCTGCCTCTGTCTGAGGTGGTTCTAAAACAGCAGTGTTAGGGCAAACGCTTCCATGAGACATAAACTACCCCATGGGTCACTTCTACCCTTCGTGCAGCAAGCGCTTTACCCAGCTGCAGTGTCTCATAACCAGAGGTTATCTGTGGTTACAGTCTTGATTGCCCAGCAAATTGCTGAATGCCCGAGGAAGCAGGAGGAGAATGTGCAACTGCAGGGTGTGTGGGTTTTTCATTCTGGTTTACACTGAGGACTGGAGGTTGAGTGTTCAAGATGCCTCGGGATCCTGACACCATTTGTTGCAGCACTGGACGTGTATGAGCTGCATTCTGTGCTGGGAGGCCACCCCTGGCATTCTGGAATAGCCGTGGGAGTTAAATAAGCTCCTGTTCGCTTCAGGTGCTTTGGATTGTGAGACTGGCAAAGACCCGCCAGCCAGCCAGAGGCGGATCCAGACGCTATGTGAAGTGAGCAGGATGGTCTGACTTTGTCTTTGTTGAGGGAGTGGAGGAACATACTTCAGTTACAGACTGTTTCCTTCGACCCTCCAATTTTCTCTGCCTCTCCCACCCCTCCAGTAAATGTTACCTGCTGGCTAAAGGGCATGGGCCTATATATGTGGTCAGTACACATGACCGCACATTTGGTGTCAGAGTCCTTTGTCATTTATCCAGCTGCAAATCTGCTCAGCTCCATGTGATGCAGCAAGCACAGGGATTTTCGGCTTTTGTTTCTACCATTTACAAAATGTGGGGGAAAAAAAATTAAGGGAAAAATGGGAACCTCATAAAACTAGAGCAGAGTTGTTTACACAAGTGAACTGAAAACCTGCAGCAGGATCTATCAGAGATGTAACCTGGTCATCTGCCTAAATGGGATGTTTATTCACATACCCCGATGTGGTGATTGTGCTGTTCAGTTTTCCGTACAGCAAAAAAAATGGAAGAGGCTTTTGACTGTGATTTCTTACAGTGGTGCCAAAAATAGGTGGCCTTTGAGTTACCCCATTATTACTTTTGTCTAATTAAGAATTGGTAATTCAAAGTCTGGCATATGGGACATGCACACAAAGTGCCCAGCTGCAAGATTGCACGTGACCAAAGGATCTGCTTGTCTGTGGAAGTTTTTGTGAGCAGGGGACTCCCTTGGGTGACTGGCAGAGGTAAAAAGCTAACACATGTGAGGGAACTTGGAATAGCAGTGTCCCTGTGCTTTTGGATCTTGACCTCCAATTTGGAGTCTCCAGCTAGATGCTTGCCTTTCTATTTTCTGGTGACTGTTTGAACAGCATGTTTAGGTGGAAAATACGTTTGCTTCCCTGTCCTGAAGATATTGATCTAAGGGAAAATCTTGCACGAAAGGATTTAAAAAATGTTGGAAAAGTTCAAGTGTGTAATACTGTAATTAGGGCTGAGGGAGTATAAAAACTTAAAATTAGTTTAGCACATCACTTGACAGATGGGAAGACATTTATGTAAATTTAGGGAAGTGGTATTTGGATTCAGATGGTCTAATTTAAACAATATTTCTAATTATTTTTGGTATGTGTACAGAGGATTACAGCTTGGCCATTATTCTGACAGGAGGGCTCTTCATATTTAAATTTATATCCACAAAAGAGTACCCTATTAAAATGTAAACATGCTGTGATAACAATCACCTAATTATGCGGACAGGTTAGTCCAGCTACTCTGGTGAACAGCTGTGTGCACGTATTTCAGATAATGTTTTTTCTTACACCCTAAAAACCACCGGCAGGGCTACTGGGAGGTCAAGAGGTGCTGGACCTGCAGGTGGGAGCTCCCTCTAAGAAGGCTGGTGACACTGAGTGCAGATCTGAGAGCAGACGGCCTCTCGCAGGTTTCCACTGAAAGCAGGCCCTGATGGCACCCNCTAATCCAAGTTAAAACTCATACCAGCATCTTTGGAGAACCTTCCTTTTCACATCTTGAAGCTTTCTCTTTTTGTAGAGAGAAAGATCATGCAAGTTTACTGGGGAGCTGCCAAATGACAACTTGACTTCACACCTGAGAAGCAACTGAATGAAGAGAGAAGGAAAGCCTCAGCCTGCCACAAATGTGAGAAGTCCTGGGACCGTGGGTGTGAACAACCTCTGGAGCTGCAGCAGCAGCAGATGTGACATGAGAGGAGTCCAAGCTGAAGGTCCTGTGGAGGAGGGAGCATGGGGCCCATTACCGAAGTGTGAAGTTGTTATTCATCAGGGTGAGGTGCAGGCCTGGCCGTGGCTGATTCTTGGAGGTGTGGGACAAGGCTTGGAACTCCACACAGTACAGCAGCCCCTTTGTGAGTTGATTTGGTCGGCTTTTCTTCCTGGAGTCCTTGCAGCAAAGGCTCAGATCAGCACTCTCACAAGGCGCGTTAACAATCAGCAGGGGGGTTGACAACCAGGATTTATTCTTTAACTACGCCAAAATCAGTATTTTTTGATGTATAACTCATGGTTTATAAACTTTGGGGGTAGAGGGCACCAAGAGCAAGGCTGTATGACACTCACTTCTTCAGTCCTTGGTTGTTTTAGGGCAGGGAGTGGCAGTGTCCGTTGGGGAGAGCTGCAGGCAGCCTGACACCACGCTAGCACTGCCCTGCGCTGGAGCGTGGCTGCTGGGTGACAGTACGGGTGCTCTTGGGCAGTCACCCCTCTTCTCCCCACACACATTGTGGTGGAGGGTCTCTAGCAGGGCGTTTTGTGATTCTTAAGCTTCTCCGTGAGATTAAGGCTACTGCAGCTGTAAAATATGAATCACCCTTGGCACTTTAACTGCCTGTAGAAAAATTAAAACACACAATCAAGCAGTTGGAAGTTGTGAATTTTAGCCCACATTTAAAAATGGGAGAAAAATGCTTTGCACATGAGGGCTTTTAAAGCAGTATAATGAACACTGTGCCTGACTCATCCTTCACATGGGAGAACTAAGCAAGCTAAGAGGAAATGTCTCCAGGCAGACATCCCTCAGGGCAGGGATTTCTCATTTTTCTTTTAAGGGAAGAAACTTAAAAGGACTGGCCCCAAAACTACACGTTTGTTGCCTGACCCCACCAGGTGTTTGCAATCTGTTTGTAATTCTAGAAGTCACCTGGAGGCCAGGCATATCTAGCTGGATGCCTTTGCAACAGCTTTCAAGGCGTGAGAACAACTGTACCAGGTTGGTGTACAAGGACTGCAGCACTGGATCTTCTCTTGCTGGTGACTACCACAGAAATGTCTGTAACACAAAGGCTGGGAAAATATCAGGCTGTTGTATCACAGTATGTCAAATAACCCAGGGGCTGCGAGTAATCACAGCTGCAATTGATTTCAAAGAGACCGATCAGCTCCCCTAGAGAAAGCTGGGACTCTTCTGCTGAGAGGGCTGATCACATTTTTGGGGGTTTTGTATTGCCTTTTTTTTTTTTTTTGTGGGAGAAATGCTACTTTTAGGTTCAGGTGAAGGAATTCAGTGGGAAAGCCTTCCACATTCCTCCAAGAGTGGGAATTTTCATCACAATTGTAGAGATACTGAGGGAGTTGCCTGGGACAAAAAGGAAGTCAGCGTTAAAGCCAGGAACTGACCAAACAAACCTCCTAACTCATGGCTTCGGTGTCGCGCTTCAGCCACGAGGCTGTCCTTCCTCTGTTTCTGCTGACCCTTCATTATCCGTTTTTCTCTGTTAAAGTTGAAAAGGCGACTACTTGGCAGCTAAGAATCTACCCTTCCTCTCGCCCCTGTACAACAGCAGCTTTTCAGACAGAATCCGCACAGAAGAAACATTTTGTTCTTCCTCTGCTGATCAGAAGAGCTGAGCAGCAGCTACGTTAAAAGCATGAGGGTCTGACCCTATCTCCCATTGTATTCAAAGACAAAGCTTCCAGTGCTATCAGGAGACGTGGCGTTAGACCTGTGCTCTGGAAAGGGCGCTGCTGTAAAGCTGCTATTGAGTAAATTAAGGCAAAATGATGAAAAAAAAACACCCAAAGCCAACACTTCCTAAAACGAAAACACATCGTTATTTGGTGTTGGCCCTTCGGACTAACACTGCGCCGCGGCGGCTGGTGCCAGCTCTGGTGGCGGGGGGCAACCCCAGGGCAATTACTCGGCGAGACGCTCGCTGCCGCCGCCGGGGCGAGCGTGCGGGGGCCGGGCTCCCACCTGCGAACGGCCGTTAA
>VZSZ01000054.1:337882-415733 GCA_013398815.1 Ibidorhyncha struthersii | reverse complement strand
CCGTCCCCTTGGCGATGGAAGAGTGACACGCGGGGGGCACCGGCCGCTGCAGCCCGGGGAGGAGGAAAGCTGGTTCACCTCCAGAATGAACTACCCCGGCGTGACGAGGCGTTTAAATATTTAATTGATTTCTAAATTAAATTTCTTCCACTTAGTGTGTTGAATATTTTTTTCGTATTGTGTCTCTGTCGCTCCTTTTCGTTCCCTTCCCACCTTCCACTCCCCTTTGCTGACAGCGCTGAGATGATGTGATAAACCGAGGAGATAATCTGACTCCTGTAAATACAGTATTTGTGCTTGTTAATTTAGAGCACAATGACATATGTTTTAACTGGGATATGCCTGTCGGTTTATATTTCCCTTCCCAAGTAGGGCTGCAGTATTCGATAGGATGGGCAGCTACCAAGTGGTAGGTGCAGGATGAAACCGTGATGTAGTAGAGAAGGTAGAGAATTAGGGAGAAAGAGATCAAGCACAAGTTGCTACTGCAGCGTGTGATTTTTGTGGTGGCCACTCTGAACCCAGGTTGGTGCTAGGACTTTGGATTTTTCCTCTCCTTCTCTTTTTACTCGGAAGAGGAGCAAAATATAGTCAGTTTACTTTGATAGTGATTGTAAGGCCAAATGAAAGAGTTCCCCCCCCCCAAACAAACAAATAAAAAAAAGAAACATTAGTTATGGGTTATTCCTGAGAAGGATCTGAGTGTGTAGGAACGAAAGGAGGGGGACATGGGTTTGTGGTGTCAATGTTGAGAGAAGTACAAAGGGTCCCAGTTTTATTTTTGCTTTCAGTACCTTAAGTGGAGAGTGCTTGTGTGTTTCCAGACGGCAAGTAGGGATGAGATCCGTAGTGAGATTATTCTATCAGTGAAAATGGGAGAGAATGTTTAACCAGTGACAGAGAGTATTTAATATGTCCCTGTAAAAAAGCTCTGTTTCTTTTGAATTGTTGAATGACCAGCTGCCCTTCAGAGAGAAGACTGCTTATTTTGGGCCATTTACAAAACATGTCAGTAACAGTGAAATTATATAGATGTTTTTTATTATGTAATAACTTTTCTTATGTTGAATTAGTGTGACCTGTGTTCCTTAAGAGAAATATATTGAAATATTTTCTTACAGTCGTAACCCAACATACATGTATTTAAATTTATGCTTTTTTGAAAACCGAGAAACTGATTTTTCTGGAATAGGGGAGAGGAGTCTTGGAAGGCAGAACCAGGTGGGAAGAAGTGGATGTAGTTTGGGTTCTTTCTCTGACCTTTTTTTGTGTTCTTCGTATAAACCGAAGTTTCTAAAATCTGTATTGAACAGCTCCACTTTTATTGTTTTAATGGAAGCTGCAGAAGAGAACTCCATGCTGTTCTGTAAAAACAGAGAATGAAAAAAGATGGTTATTGCCCCAGACGGCATACAGTCCGTAATGACAGTCTAAGATAATAGGAGATGGATACACACAGATGGTGAGTGAAGGAAAAGAATGAGGCACTCTTGGTCAGCCTGATGGATTCTGGCCACCACAGCAATACCCTGACTGCTGGTAATTTATCCAAGCATTGTGACAACAGAGAGCTTTATGGGGTAAGTGAGAATGAAAGAATGAAATTGCGTCGTGAGTGTTGACTGTGATATGCAGTATGGGTCAGTGTGAACATATTTAAATTTTAAACAAGTGGGGAATGGAGGACATCAGCCAGGCAATAGGCTCTGGCCTTTGGAATTGGCTGAGAGACCATAGAGTGGGTATATTGTAGAGAAGAGGTCCAGTGTGAGGGGATTCTGAATTTAGTGATGTGAGTGTTCTAGTAACAAATCTGTCAGCGAGCCCAACCCACCTTCAAAGTACCAGAGCTACATAAACTCCTGCACAGGATCTGTATACAAAGCTGATTTTTTCTTCTCTGCAAGAGTGGGAGTAGGTAAATGGATTGGTTGGTTGGATATTGGTGATTTTGCTTCTAATAATAATTATTATTCCAAAGCTATTATTGCAATTAAGTCCAAATTATATTCAAAAACAGTAGCCTTGGATTTTGTGGTGAAGATGGGCTTGCGGTATCTCGGAAGTGTGTGGAAGAGTAATCATCCAGAAAGTCATGTAGTGAAGATGGACTCATTCTACTGTAATCCTTTAGTGTTTCATTGTTGACAGAAGGTTTTGTTGTGGATATTCTTGAGATCTAGAGGAAGCTCAGAACGTGACTGAGATCTGAACTTGATCTGCTGAATGATAGGCAGTGTGGTGATAGGGATGTTGAAGGCTTTACGTTGGCCTGTATTTGCCAGTAGACGAGCTTTTTGTGCCAGTTGGTGCTTTGACGTTTTAGTGTCAAGTGCAAAAATTGTTGCAAAAGTCAGTGAAGGCATAGGTCAGTTTAATAGAGAATTTTAAGTTTAGTGCTAAGATCAGTGTGCTTTTTTTCTCTTTCCTCTCGTTAGCAACATCATAGCAGGTTCAAAATAATCGAACGTGTAATCTCTTCATGTGGAAGCTGCTAGTTCTTAATAGTAGAGTTGTGGCGATTGCAACTCATTTGACTTATGCTTATGAAATGAAAAATCCATTTTTTAAAACTTTGGCAGTGTTTAACCAAATTACGGTTGATACTTGGTGAGCTCAATTACTTTAGCAACAGGGAATGTTATATAAATTGTTACCTTCCCTTGAGTCTGTGGTACAGTAGTATATCAAAGCACATCAGCTTAAAATTTTGTGGAAAGTGATAGGAAATACAGCAAATATTTAAAAATTGGACCTGCAGCAATGAAAGACGAAAGGTTACTGTTTGGGGAAGAAAAAGCTTTTTTCATTCATTGTTCTTCACCAGTGATTGTTCTTTTTAAATTTTCTCACTGGGTAAGTTGGTCTCCCAGCCCTCCAGCCAATCAGTTACCTAGTAAGATGATGTACTTTCAAGAGATGCTACTCCATTGAATAGGAAAATAAATTATACTTTAAGTTTTTCTTCTATCAATTTCAACTTGCATACTACAGTAATTAGTTTAATAATTTTTCTGTGATTATGATTCCACTTTAATAATAATAATAATAGTAATAATAATTCAGTTTTAAGCATAAATATGCATAAATTACTGACTTTAATCTGCTTGTGTTACTACAGAAATCAAATAACTTTTCATGCCAAAAAGGTCTTATCCTTCTAATAACTTGGAGAAATCATACAGTTATTTCTACATCATACTTCTTAAAGAGAAGGGGAAGATGCACATTTTTATTTCGGAGAATGTTTTTGTGGTGTCTGACATAATGTCAATCACAGGTTAAATTTTATACTGTCCGTTGAACGCTTTATGTACTAGCATTATGTCCTCTGTTACCAAGTTCAGTCTCATTCTAAACTGTACAACAGAGTAATTTATAAAATTTGATTATCTGATGTACTTGATACTATAAAAGAAAACATATTTGCAGTCTACATTGATTTATCTGGGTCTTTCATAAAAAGCAGAGAATAGTTATACTGGACAGTGTGCCATGTTCACAACATTTTCATACTCCTGCATTATTTTTGTTCAGGAGTATCCCAAAGAAAAATTCTAGTTACGATGGTGTAAGTAACAAGACGAAGCCATTGGCGTACTAACATAATTTTTAACACTGTCTTGGCCTGCCCAGTTTCTTTGAGCTTGTCCTGTATAAATCTATTCTGGAATAACCTTTTGTTTGTTTCTCGTGATCATCGCTCTTTTAAAAAATCAGCTTTTCATTTTGTGCAGTGCTGGAGATTTCTAGAGTAACTGAATGCTTGTGTCTGTTAGCTCTTTGTTGAAAGAGTCAGAAAAAATTACCAGATGGAGGCATTTCAGCCAGTAAGGATCTATTGGGAATTTGGGGTGAGGGGAAGTCCCACCACCAAAGTTAGCATGCAGAATTGAGTGAAAAGCCAAGCCTCTGTGCCCCGCTCAGCTTTCAGAAGGAGCGTAGGATTTCTGTGTGCTGTGTTGTCCAGATTATTCTAAAAGGCTCTGTATTTTTTTGCTTTTCAAGATTATTATGCTTTACTTGTCAGCTCTAGAGTCTGAAAAGTAAGAGTGAGCTTCTGATTTTCCTCTCTTCGTAGTCTTCACGTTGCCATGACTGTGTTGCATTCTATATACAGAAACAGCCTGCTGGTGTTTGTGAGGCCAAGGGTGGGAAGGGGACTTTTACTGCTGTTCTTACTATTCCATCCTTCTGGTTATTAGAAGTACCCGCTTTCAGCTCCTGCAGATAGCTTTATTTAAATAGACATAAAGCTAAAACCTACTTGTTTCTCAGTAATTTTACTACAGTCCATAGATTGATGAGTTTCATAGTTGTTTTCCACATACCTGTTAATTTTACTTAGACCTTCTAAGCAAAACCAAGTAGCTGTGGATTTGGAAGCATCTTCCAGTAGGTTGAACAAGAGAATAAAGCATCTATTAGCATACTAGTTTTAAATCACAGGAATGGTGGTCCTTTACAAATATTAACTTAGTGGTTACAGCTTCAGTAATGTAATGTGAAATTTCTATGGAGTTGCTTTTAATGACCAGTACCAGTATATAACTTATATAAGTATATAGAGCATTGCAGGTATTACACTTCATAAACAAGTTCTAGAAAGATCGCTAGTCTCTTTACTGACATGAGATGTGTATCACCTTTACAAAGGCAACTGAGTTAGATTTGTAAAATTTATTTAACCATCAGAAATGTGACTATCAGAAGAAAGTTGTTTTCAACCTTTCTCTTCATTAAACTTGTTTCTTTTATAATCCAGCTTTGATGAAGAGGTAATTAAGCTTAGCATTGATGGAACACTTCTGCAGGCATGAAAGTGGATATTGATTAACTCCAATGGATATTAGACCAGAACTTCAGGAAGATGGTGACAAGCTGAAACTCTTTAAAAATACTAGGAAACTTGTGAAAGAGCAATAATGGATATATGGTCATTATACTGTATTATCTTACTCCTAAGTGCAATGAATTAATACTAGCCTATGGTAGAACTTCATAAAAACTGTGTGATTTTAAAATTGTAGTAGTATGCTGTGGCGGGTTAACCTTGACTGTCTGCCAGGTGCCCACCAAGCAGCTCACTCTCCGTCCTCAGCAGAACAACAGGAGAAGGTAAGAAAAAACAGCTCATGGATTGAGATAAGGATGGGGAGATTGCTCACAGATTACTGTCATGGGCAAAGCAGACTTGACTTGGGGAATATTAATTTAATTTATTGCCAATTAGAAATAGAGTAGGATAGTGAGAAACAAAGCTCAAACTAAAACCACCTTTCCCCCACCCTTCCCAGGCTCAACTTCACTCCTTCATTCCCAACTTTTCTGCCTCCTCCTCCAGAGGGATGCAGGGGGATGGGGGATGGGGACTGTGATCAGTTCATAACACTGTCTCTGCTGCTCACTGGTCCTCACACTTCCCTTGCTTCAGTGTGGGGTCCCTCCCACAGGATGCAGTCCTTCACAAAGCACTCCAACATGGGTCCTTTCCATGAGCTGCAGTTCTTCAAGAACTGCTCCACCATGGATCCTTCCCGATGGAGTATAGTCCTGCAGGAACAGAGAGCTCCAGTGTGGGTCTTCCATGGGCCATAGTTCCTGCCCGAAAACCTACTCCTGCATGGAGTCATCTCCATAGGCTGCAGCTTCTTCCAGGAGCCTGCCCTGATGTGGGCTTTTCACAGGCTGCAGCTTGTATCAGAGCATATCCATCTGCTGCAGCATGGGGTCCCCCATGGGCTGCAGTGTGGGTGTCTGCTCCACCGTGGTCCTCCATCAGCTGCAGGGGGACAACCTGTGTCACTATAGACTTCTCCATGGGCTGCAGGGGAATCTCTGCTCCAGTGCCTGGAAACACCTCTTCCCCCTCCTCCTTCTCTGACCTTAGTGCCTGCAGGGCTGTTTCAATCAAATTGTTCTCACTCCTCCCTCTGACAGCTGCTTTGCAGTGTTTTTTGCCCTTTCTTAAATATGGTATCACAGAGGTACCACCAGCATCGCTTACTGGCTTGGCTTTGGCCAGAGGTGGATCTGTTTTGGAGCTGGCTACCATTGGCTCTGATAATTTAAAGGAAGGTTGGCGGATACTGTTACTTGAAGGAGAGAGTTAAATAGCCTCCTTTGCATTATCAGTATATATAAAAAGAAAAATCTTCTGAAGTGACACCAAATGTTTTCAATATTTATGACAAAATCAGAAAAAAGTGCTTGAAGTATGTTGTTTATGTGTCTTTGATTCTAATTTTCTGAAATAAAATTCTGTGGTAGTGGTTCAGTCACAATACGTGCCTCTCGGAGTTGTAACTATGTTAAACAATTGCACAAATTGTTATTGCATGTGTTGCTATACTCAAGGTTTATAGTGAGCTTGTTGTTAGGTTGGTAAGTTTAGTGAGGAGAATCTAGGTATAGGACCATCTTGTCTGTTTCCTTTTAAGTGAATCAGTGTAGCTAGCCAAGTTGGGGAAGTATTTATCACTTAACCAGTCTACTTTTCCTTTGCATTAACTGTGCGGTGTTTTGCCAGGAAAGCAAATTTAATGCATTTAATAGTGTCATAAGTTCAACCTGGAGTTCGGGAAGAGTAGGATTGATTCTCTGTTGAGTGGGTGTGGAAATAGCATAAGCCATTTTATTAGTGGTAATGAGAGTTGCTGGTGGTAATACTGTATGTATAGGTGGGAAAATAAAATTTGTAAATATGCAAGTTGCTAATATAAAGCAAGTGTTGTAACCCTAAATGTTAGTTACAAGTGATATTCTAGTCATTCCCTTCTATAGTTTATTTTCAGATTGTGTTTATTGAATAATATTGATCAAGAATTGTGATTCAGAGTAGCAAGCTTCTGCATCCTACAGTTAATAAGCTGTCTAAAATTTATTGTCCGTTGCTTGTGTTTTACTTGCATTTGCAGTCATTAATCTTTGCGGTTTAGTGCTGTAGGTTTTAAGGCAGGAAGTGGTGCGCCACCGTGGTGCACCATGTAAGAATCACAGAATCACAGAATAGTCAGGGTTGGAAGGGACCTCTGGAGATCATCTAGTCCAACCCCCAAAGACAGGAGCTTCTCCAGTCAGTGCTTTAAGCAAGTGAAATCTTACTCTGTTATGTTCAGCAGAACATTTTATTGAAGAAAACATTGATTTAAATACCATGTTTTGCAGCAAATCCTCAGTAGACTTTGTCTAGCATCTGCTGGCCCATTTTTCTTGGATTTTGTTTTCAAATACTATGTTTTCACTTAATTGTGCACCTGAAATTAACCTTTTGCTTAGTAATCCAAGTTCTGTAGATTTTGTTGGATACCCATACCTGGAACTTTCATCACTGGGCTACTCATACTTTATGAAGCAAAACTGCATGTCAGTAGATGAAGCATGTAATCACAGCACACTGAATTTAGGTACATTGCCTCTTTTCAGGGGTCTCACAGGTTAGGTTGGCAATTTTTTCTTGAAGTGAATGAACTAATATGTTCTTGCAAATAAGTTGTGCCTATTTCAGTGAGAAATCTTAATTTTCTGGTTCCCAGGTGCAGCGAAGAAGTTGCTCTGGCAAATTTATAGTGATAGGCTCTGAACTATGGACTCTACATATGCTATTCACTTTTCCTGTAGCTTGTTTCCCAGTAGATGTCATTGTAATATCTGTTCTTAATAGTCTTCCAGTTTGAAATAAAAGTGCTTGTTTTATTATTATTGGCTTAATGTTACTGTAGTGAAGTCGTTTTACACTCAGTGAATTGCAAGGTGAGGAACAAATATTATTTTGTTTGGGGTTTTGGTAGCCTGTATGTGTTGGCTATACACATAACCAAAGCTAGTTTTGTGCTGAACTTGTAAACTTAGTATTTTTTCTTAAAGTTAAAAATTCTTCTAGGTAAATGTCAATGTTTTTATTAGGGTATTTTGTAACTTTATTGTGTATTTACTGCTTTACATGTCTGTCAAAATTCTTGGAAATAACTTTGGGGTCTTTTGTCTATTTTTGAGCTGGCTGCTGTTTTGCCAAAGTTGATTTATGCTATAGATCACGTGAGATTTTTAAAACTGTACTCTTGGAAGATCAGTTCATGGCTATTAAATTGCTATTTCAGCTGGTATTATAACAGATTAGGGAAGCCTGAGATGCTTTTGTTTGAAGATGCTTATTTCAACCTGCGTGCCGTCATTATCAAAATGATTTTAATTCTTTTCAATTTTAAAACTGATATTTAAACAAACAGATAGATAATCTTTAGAAGAACTGTTTCCTATATTGTGTACTACTGTTCTTTTTTTTTTGTATAACTCTGTCATATTATGAATTCTGTTGGAAATACATAAAGAGTAAAACAAGCCAATGATCTTAATTTTTGACATTTTATGGGAAACATTTTGTGGGAAAATTATTGGGAGTTGATAAACATTGTTAGAAAGCAGATATTAATTTCTGTTATTCTTTTTGGTTAACCTTTTGGTAAAGGATTAGGATAAACCTTGCAATAATTTCTGAGAAGTTTTGTTTTTTAGTGTTAATATAAATAGGTTCACTAGGTTCAAGGAAGGAGAAGAAAGTGGTTTAAATTTGGATTTTAGAGTTCAAAGAAATCTTTCTATCATAGCTACATAGAAAAAAATAGAAATTGCTTTTGAGCAGCGTATGAGAGGAAGGTTTGAAAAACATATTTACTTGCTTGTCAGTGTTAAATGTAAAGTTTCACTGATGGGATTGAGGGTTTCAGAAGACTGCCACAGTCTTTCCAGCAATGGAGGGCAGATAGCAATTTTCTCTTTGTCCAGTGCATTACCAGCTGGGTCACTCTGGCAGTGGCTCTGAATTTTGTGCTGGGTGCAGGAATACTAAGAGGCATTCAGATTGAGCCCTAACAGGCTTGTCCAGTGTTGAAGAATTGAGGTTAAATAGGCCTACTGGACCATTCTGAAAAAGACTGGTTTTGTAGTTGAAAACTTGCATTCAAAATTGCTAAGTGCATAAATTCTTCCTGTTACCCACCTAGAAACCTTTGAAATGTAAGGTGACTAGAAATTAAACCAGTGCCTGTCAAAAGCTGCAAATATTAGGCTTTGTTGCTGTTCAGGGGCAAGATTGCTGAGCTGATCTTTCTGCTTCTAGTTCTACCTATATCCTGGTCCTCAGTCTGATCCTTATCTGGTCATTTATGAGCCAGTTCAGTTAGCTAAACAAACAGAAAACTAACTAGGACAAGAAAAGCATCCTGTCTTTGCTCAGTGATGGTGGGAGTGTGAAACAAGGGACGAGTGGGGGCAATGAAGTAGGGAAGGAGGGGGACCATCCCTGCTGAGGGCAGTTTGATTGACCATTGTAAGGTAAGAGAGAAGTTCTTCAAGATACCAGGCATCAAATGTGGTTATCTCAAGCTTTTGCGCAGCAGTAGTGCTGCTCTTTGGGCTGGAATTTTAGTAGTGAAAGTCTGCCCCCCACCCCCCAGTAAAAACTGGGAGCAGTAGGGGCTGACACTTGCTCAACATGAAAGGGTCGTGACAGGTAACCTTTGGTAATACGTGACTTTTGAAAGCAGAATGTCTTTCAATGTTTGTCTTTCGGTGTAGTCTGTCTCATAGAACAATCAGTTTCTTCTTGGTATTGTTCTTAGACAGGGGTACATAAACAAAGCTGAAATAGTATTTTTGAGTCTGAAGGCTTTTCAAAGAGAAAATTTTAATCTGTTTAACAAACAAAATATACAAAGCCATTTATTACTGAGTAATCTAGGATGAATTCAAAGCACACTAATTTCTCTTGATTTGCTTTAATAATAATGGTTAAATAGTATGTGTTTATTGAATATACAGTGCAAATTCTCAAAATTATTTCAGAGTGTCCCTTTGAAGTGTAAGTTTGAGAGGTGTTGGATATTGCAAAGTTTGTAATTCACTCTAATTTTTTAACTAGGTGGTAAGTTTGTAAGTTGGTGTGAGAAGTGGAGCTTGTTTATAACTTTATAAGTGAGGCAGAATGTTTCCAGCAGAGTGCAAAAGTTTGTTGCCTACCTATGTTTTTATTGGGTAAAACCCCACAGGTCTGTTACAATGTGTGAGGAATGTAAATATGTTCAATATCCCAAATTAAATGACTATTTTGCATCAGTTAACATGCATTTATCTGTCTGGAGAGTGTGTGTTGGAACACAAAGTATTTAGTCAAAAGGAGAAAAATACCTCTTATATAATAGAATACTAAAGATGCCATGCCATTAGGGAAAGTTTACTGTAATTTTCACTATTTATAAATGTATCTAAAAGGACAAATAGTAAAAACAAAAGCCAACCTCTTATCCCCCACACAGCTAACAGCAAAATAGGAAGCTGAAGTGGATAACAGGCATCAGAGAGATTGAAAAATGCCTGTATGAGCAGAACCTCAAAAAAGGGGCTGTTATTTTTGACAGAGAAATAATAGATTATAAGAATATGCAAATAAAATTGTAAAGAGTATGACCAATGTACACTGGTTTTCCACTTTTCTTAAGTAAAGTACATGGATGCTAAATGTAGTTTGATGGGTAATGCTACTTAACATAATCTATGGAATTATTGCTATGAGTTAAGGCTCAGGATTTAATGGTATTCTAAAAAAGGCTAAACATTTTGAATAAATAATGAGAATATAAGCAGTTTCATCTTTTTCTTTCGCATGTTTTTGCCTTGCATTTGTTCTGAATTGGTCCATGATGGAGTTTTATACCCGTTATATGAAGTGTTTTGTGTTGTCCACTGTAATCCATTTCACTGGATTATTGGGGGTATTACTTCTACTTAATATCATATTTTCTGTATCCTGAATACCATATATCCTGTATCCTTTGAAATGCTGACTGCACAAATTGGTGTTGATTTGGCCTTCCAAGGAGAGGGAATTAATTTGTCAAGTTGCTCATGTCAATTAAGTAAGATCGAGATAAATTTCATTTGTGGGAAAGAGGACTGGAGATTTTTATGTGGGGAGTATTTGTGTGAATGCTGAAATGGTGCTAGTGAAGTTAATAGGGTTTTCCCACTATGGTTAATAACTAGAGAACTGGGAGTGAATGGAGTTTTAGAGAAGCATAAAACTGTGACATTACATTTATATGTTAGTTATGCTAAGTCAGCATGCAGGGTTTTCTGATGTACTTCTCAGTTTTCTCACTTTATCCAGCTGTTTGTGACTTCAGAAATTTTCAGAGATTTAAGCCTTTTTGCCTTCATGTCCTTAGGGAAATGATGCCCATGGAGTGACTTTCTCTCAGAAGGGGCAGAGCGATCGAGCATGCAGAAGGTCCGAGGAGCAAACTCTGAATGAAAGAGCAGTGTGTAGTCAGCCTAAACTAGTGAGGATGTTGGGTTTTTTATAGTTTTTTGTCAAATTCTCAATGCTTGGTCATAAAAGTAGTCCTTTCCTAAAAGAAAGAAGAAATTCTTTCTGACTACATGTGCATCTGTATAAATCAATCAGTTTGGATAATAGAAGGTGAAATGTTATCTGTAGACTGAATGTCTGTTATAGTTGTCTGATGGTGATAATTGGTAATTTAAACCATCTCCAAATTGAGGACACTTCT
Source organism: Ibidorhyncha struthersii (assembly GCA_013398815.1). Lineage (NCBI taxonomy): Eukaryota > Metazoa > Chordata > Aves > Charadriiformes > Charadriidae > Ibidorhyncha > Ibidorhyncha struthersii. Next base: position 404,166 of record VZSZ01000054.1, on the reverse strand, counting down.
ATAACAACATGATGGGACAAGTTAATAGAACTGTTGTAAATCATTACCATGTTGTGATCTGCTTAGAACTTACATTTTAGATTTTTTAAAAACATATGCAGTCTTTGCGTTATTTTGGTCAATAATTTGATATATAACACAAATACAATAGGATGAATCAGGTTTTGATGACTGGAGCAAGGGAGAGGGATAAAAGTCTAATTTTTGTTTTTTCTCATTTGTATACATATGTCTATAATAATATATGATAAATGCAGAGATCCTTGAAAACAAAATTTTTCACTGTAATGAGCCTCTTGTAAACATTTGTAGCATATTAAGAGCCCTCATTTAAGTAAGGTTTATAGATTGTATGTATTATGCAAGATAGGCTCTTGGGAATTGTCTCACTTGATCAACAGAGGGGATAATTAATGCTAAGGTATAAATTATTTAACCATTTATATATAAAAAAGGAAATTTTTCATGACGTCAACAAATGGGGAGTACAGTGCTAGTAATCAACTTGTCAGTGCTTAAAAGTACTATAAAGATAAGGGGATTTTGCGCTTGCTTATTTTCTTGTGATGAACAAAGGTAGTATTTTCTTTGTATTTCACTTTCCATGACATTTTCTTACCTTTTTTTGGTTGCGTCTTGTGTTAAGGATCCAGAGAAGAATGAGAGATTTCTTTGCCCCTGCTGAAGGTTCAAAGTATTGTATTTTACTAAATTTAGCTTCTTTTATAAGCAGCATGCTCAACTTCTTAATATTCGGTGTATAATCTCAATCAGATTTTCTGTGTGACATCTTAAAAATAAAAAACATACTCAAGGAAATTCTTTCTTTTCAATTTTAAATGAATCATACAAAAAAAAACTAAAAACAAGCAGCATTTTTTTCCACTTTCTGTGCCACCCTTGAGGCTGCATAATGATACTGGCAACAGTTTCTGTGAACCTGTCTTTTTCCATAAGCGGTGTGATGTGTTTTATCATTTGAGGAAGAAAGGTGTTCTGGGGATAAAGCACCAATTTTAGATCTGGAGTTCAATTTGGGGGTCTACTGCAGAGTTACTATATGGATAGGACTTCAATTACCCTTCTGATAAAGGGGACCAAAAATTTTTATTTTTTTTTCTTTTTTTGAGGGAGAGAAATGGTTCTTCCTGTAGTATTTTTTGAACTGATTTGACCTTAGTTCTCAGGCCTCTTGGCAGTACCCCATGGTAAATGCTATATTCAGTGAAACTCCCAGGGCAGCTCTGAAAGGCCAAAATTCTGAAAATTGTGTTTGTTGTTTAGGTCTGTCAGAGATGGAGATGTTAAGCTGTGGAGATTGAAATGCAACGATTATTCAGAGGTTGTTTATTTTTTTGTTTTGTATGTGTTATGTTAGTTTGTCAAACTGCATTCTTTTTCTTTTTCTTTTTTTTTTCTTTTTTTCTTAGCAAATAGATGCCATTCTTTTCATTACATGCCTCTGCACAAACCAAGTCACCACTTGAGCAGTCAGCTTCTACCTAATTCTTTTGGTTTTAAGTAACACGGCTCTTATGTGATGCTTTTCATCTCTAGGTCTCATACTTTACAAACCAGGGTAAGTACTGCTTTTGTTGACAGAGTGGAAGGAGTTTTTTTTCGGGACTTTTCGGGACATTCAGGTCTGGATTTCATATGCACTTTAAGCTGTGTTTGAACACAGTCCTTCAAGAATTGTTTGCATGTGCTTCCTCTGCTGAATGTAAGGGGGAAAGAGGGTGGTATTTCCTGTGTTTTAGGGACAAGCTGTTGAGTAAGATGACTAGAAGATGGTGAGTGTTACAAAAAAGCCAATTGTCTGTGTCTAGGAAGGTGGAAGATTAGAGGTTATGCAGTTGGCGGGGCATTCTGCAAAATGAAGGAGAGGACTGCTTGTCTTAAGCGTCTTGAAAATTCCTGCTTTCTCTGTGCTTCTCCCTCTTAAAGCCTTTCTATCATTCATATTGTGAAACTCTTCTTGCCTTTCCAGCATAGTTTTATTTATTGCCATAGCTAGATAGGTAGAGAGGTGATACTATTTAAGCATGTCTTGTTAAATGAACAGGTCATCTGTGCAGTGCTTTCATTCATTAGGGTGTAGAGAAAAGCCCTTTTTTTTCTGATAGTAGTAGAACTTGTTGAATATACAGTTGTAACAATCTGTTAGGACAACTTGAAAGCAAATGAATTCACATAAAAAATGAAAGAATGTGAGGCAAGAGAACCTTTTGTGACATAGAACAGGCATTCAGCATTTGAAATGTTCTTATTTTGTTGTTGTGACAACGAAGGGCTCAGAATTGTCAGAACAAGAATGTTGTTGAAATTGGGTGAATAAGCGAAGTTTGAGGCTCTCATTCTGTGTCATAATTATGGTGAATGTAAACACAAAGGTGGGAATTCTTCATATCCTCCTTCATATCCAATGCAGCACAGAACTGCTGTGAGAGTAATCTTGTGTTCTTTCACAAGTTTGCAATGTCACTTTCTACGTTTATCCTATAATCTTTCATGTCTGTGACTTCAGTGAACGCTGTTGTGGGTAGTCACCACATTACAATACAGTGCTTATAGGTAGGCTTGTAAGTTGCAGGCATGCAGTTGGTGCAGGTTGAGTAGGCTAGCTTCAAGACTGCATGTAATACTTGCATCCTTAGTCATGTATTTTATGGCTGAGAGCCCTTGCCATTGTGAGTTACCAGAACGTGTAAAACTATGTAGTATTGCTGCTGTAGTTGGATGTGATGAAATTTGGCCTATATGGGGGACAAATAATAATTGTTAACTATGAGGTTAAAGTTACTCTTTTACTGAAATATTTGTGACCTAATTTAGACTGTATAACAGGAAGGAATTGTTTTCTCTATTTGAGACAGCCGTAGTCTGTATATGACTTTTCTTTGAAAATTGTGTGTAGAAGTGGACTTTTGGGACTATTGTGTCTGAAAGCGTTCATTAGTAGGATTTTTTTACGTGAGGGTAATAATGGATTGATTTACTTCATGAAAGTTCTGAGTTTAAGTTTTATTGGGCTACTCTGGATGTGGCTGTTGTAGGGGAAAAATAGCAGTACATTTCTAGCTTCTCCCAAGATGTCTGTGACAGATGGTGTCTTGTCTGTCCAATATGAATTCTTCCCGCTCTATAAATATTGATTGGAGTAAAAAAATGGTGTTCCATAGCTTTAAAAAAATGTGTTCTGGTTGATATAGGAGTGACTAAGGGATATTTATACAGATCTTGGTCAGAACAGCACCAGTATGTGCAGAAATCAGTATCTGAACAAATCTAAAAGGGCCTGGTGGAAATCTGGCTCACATTAGACAAACAGAGAAAAGAAAAAATGTGTGCATGTTTTGGGGAAATAATATTAAAATAGTCCCTGCAAATGCTTTTGTGGTAAAAAAAAAATGTTCTTTAGTGGAAGCTGAGGTCTGGAACATGATTGTTACATGTGCAGAGATGGGCAGCTGCTAATTTTTGGGCATTGCAAATGCTCTGTACTACTTTCAGAGGCCTTGTCTGATTCATTCATCTGTCCTTTTCTGAAACACTTTCAGCTTTTGTGATAACCAACTTTTTTGGGACAGACTTGTTAGAACTTCTTGTTCCATTGTATGTGCTGCTTATCTTTAATTTTATAATTGCTGTCAAGTTTACAGAGCTCTGTCTTGTGTTGGATCCCAAATAACTTGATTGTCTGATTCTTTGCAAGGTATGCTGATAGAGCTATGTCCTTGGCTGCTGCCTCTATAAGGTCCTTAACAGAGATTTGCTTCTGGATGGTGACAGGGATATTGCTGAAGTCATGTTTTTCAGAGAATCTTAGCATGTGATTTTGAATGGCGTTCACCCAAGTTATAGTTAAGTGCTGTCTTCAACTGACACTTAAGTGTTAGAACAAAGGAACCTAAACTTTTTAGAAATATAAACTCTTGTTTGCTAATGCTGTGATTCTCATGGGGTTAATCATGTTCATTTAAGTTTATTAACCTCCTATGCTCTTGATTCGAAGAAGGTATTATTTGGTACATAATCTAATTTCTATGGGTGAATGAGTAAAAACAACCTTCTGCTGAGGTGTCCAGTCCCATTATTTTGGCTATCAGGTAAGGCTTTGTTTTAAGACAGCAGTCTTATACACTCACTGTGTGAAATCCTTGATACTGTTCTGAAGGAATTTTCAGAAAGATATAATCTCTTCAGGCTCATCCTGACTTGATGTTCTGAACCATCATCCTTTGTAGCTAAGCAAGAACACCCTTACTGCTGGTAGATTATGTGTTTGAAGTTCTGGCTTTTCTTTCGCAGACAGAAAACTCTCCATATTGCTGGAGAGAAATTCTGAAATGGCTTCGTGACTTGCAATACAATCACAGTGTTTACCAGTCTGGGGAATGTCAGAATTATTGTACGTGGAGAAAATTTTTGCCCAAGTTGGATTTGTTTATCAAGCATGTTGTTTTTTATACCTCGTTGTGATACTTGTTAATTCTTAAAATAAGTAGTTAGCTAATTTGCAGAAAGAAATAGCATTTAAATTGTGTGGAGATGACTGCATTACAGTTGCAATGTAGTTAATATGGGAGATTAAATGCTCATCCTTTTATGCATGTAGAATGTCCTTATATTGCTTTAAAAAATTGAGTTACTATTGGCATAAAACAGCCTCTTTCTGGGCAAGAAGCGCTGTAATTAGTGCGAAAGTAGGTCATGCTTGGGAAAATGTGTGTGTAAAATACAGATCTTGCTGGAAATAATTACAGAAAACTTGATGTGGTGGTGTTAAGTTATATGCTGCAGGTTGAATTTAGCAACTTTGCTTTCTGTTCTTGAGCTACATAGCAATTGACAGAAGGTGTACCTCTAATTTCAAAGTAAATGGACCAAAACTGCTGGTTAAACTGGGAAAAAGAGAATAACTACTAATTACGATGCTTGCAGAAAAGGTTTTTTTTCCTGCTTATTTTCTGAAATTCTTAAATTATAGCAGCATAGCAAAGCTTGAGTCTAGTTAAAATGAAAAGCCTCCTGCAACCTTCTGTTTTTTTTATGTGTTGATAACTCTGTTACAAACATGAACAAAATTGATAAACTTCTGAAAAAAACTATCCTTGGGAATTTCAAATTTAGAGTTAATTGATCACTGTGAAGGGATTTGTGTAATCCAGGTGTGATTATTTCCTAGAAACGAAAGAGCGATTATGCAAATTCCTGCCTCCAGTTAGTTTAAGCCCTCTCCTCTATCTATTATCTTTGAAATGGCATACTCCTGTTACCTGGTAGCTATGCTACTTTATTTCTTTAAAAGCTTTTTTTAGCCATAGTTATCCAAGGTAGCTAATTTAAAATATAATAACTTCTAGAATGATAAAATTTTGGGGTGTGCTTATGTGAAGAAGTAGGGACAGTGAATGGCAATTGAAAGAATTGTGTTAGTCGGCTTGACAATGTGGGAAGAGTTCTGAGGATAACAGCACTGTATTTCTTGTGGACAGACAGCAAAGGCTTTCCAGCAGCTTGTGTTCCTTGGGCTGCCTTACTCCTTTTACAGTGCCAAGTGAAATGGGATTCTGCAACATGGCTCCATGGCAGCCCGATGTAGCTGTGGTAACTGGTACGAGTGTTATCTCCACGTTTGCCTGCCTCTCTTTTGGGAGCTATTGGCTGAATAGGGTATATATCTTCCCCTTATAAGCTGCAGTTACACTCTGGCAATTACAAGCTGTCCTGCCATCTTACTGATTACATTAGTACATTAGGCTATAAACTATCACAGTGGATGACATGGCTGTGTGTCCTACTTAGTGTTTCTTGCTTTGGGACTGTAATGTCTGGCAGTGGACACTTGGAAGCAGAACCTGCTTCTGCTGCCACAGATAACTCTGCCTGTGATTCTAAATTAAAGCTTTTAGTTGGCCTTAGTCGCTGCTATGTAATGAATTGAATTGAGAATTTATAGTGGAAGGAAAAAAATGGCAAAGTTGGGAAATAAATCAGATGTTACATAAACCCCTGTGACTGGATAATGTTTTGGGAAGCTGAAATAGATATCCTTTCTTAGAAATGGTAGATTTTGTCAGATTTCTTGAGAGACAGAGAGATAAAATCTGTTCATCTGCTATGGCTAAGGAGAAAACAATTGATGCAAATAACATTTTTTGTACAGCAGAATGTAATTATATGATTGTAGTTTTTCCGAACTTCTGAAGGCCACTTTGCATCTGAAAAGTAACTTTCACAAATGCTACAATGACTTGTTTTTGTCAAGTAGCTGTAAAATCAAATTTGACTTGAATTGAATTAATCAATGATTTTTACTTGTATGCTCAGTGGAAACTCTGTACACTAAAGTGTTCTCCGTGAAGGAAGAATTGTAGAACAGCAGATACATGAGATAGTAGAATTAAGTCTGTGGATCTTTGCGGTTTCTGGGGTTCTTCATTCAGCAGATTGGTATGGCCACAAATATGTTGATTTTGTATTGGTATTAAAGACAAAACTGGCCTTGTATTTGGAATTCTAATAGTAATTATGTAGTTGTATGAGCTAGAAAATGATCCACTTCTCCCAGATGTGTTTTTGCAGAAGAGCTAACAGAGTAAGGCGAAGCCTGCATTGATTAACAGGATGATCAGTGAGTCTTAAATGCACATGGGGAATAGGTATCTCTCACTGCTGTTTACTTCTGAAGCAAGAGCTACAGCTGATGCTGTAAAGAAGTGATGAATAATTATAAATACAACTACATGTTAACTACATTTCAGATGCAAATACATTTGGATGCTATCATGCTAGTCAGTTTCTTCTCATCTATCATTTTAAACTATATTTTTTATGTGTTGAACAAACTTTATTATAACCTGGTCTAGTAGGTTTATATGAATGCAGCATGCTCTGGGTTTTTTTTTTTTTTGCATAAACAGGACTTTGGCTCTGCTTTCAAAGAATAAGAACTTGCCAGTTTTGGAGAGCAGGACGTTTGCATGTGAAAATTGCTCGTCTGTGCTTGTTGAATGTATGGAAATACATACTAAGTTTGATCCTGGTGACAGTTAAGGGAAACAGATGACAGATTTGTTGCAGTGATGCTGGCAGCACGAAAACAGTGGTGCAAGTGATTAAATGTCAGGGAAGCTGTGCTTGTCCACAGCTATCATTTGTTACCTTTTTCTTTTGGGTGCAGTAGACTGATATTCTTGTCGTAGATTTCAAATCAGTGAGTTAGTTTTGCCCTCAGTGGCAGCCTTGAAAGCAGTATGTATTTTTAAAAGTTGCTTTTCCATTTAGGAAGTTAGGCTTCGTGTATATTTCTTTGAAAGGTAGCTTTCCTAGCTGTTAATCAAACGTACATTTTGAGGTGCAGCACAGAAATGAATATATCAAATGAATCAACTACAACGAAACAAAAGGCTTCAACTTAATATGAATGACCTGATATTGACTGCAGCAGATTATTGATGCTGAGTTTGAGCTGGCTTAGAAATTAGGAGGTCACATTTATGATCAAGAAATTCTAGTGACATTTAGTGCATCATTACAATTTGTTTGTAATATGAAAAACAGAATAACCTGATGTCAAAGACTTTACAAAAGTATGAATACTAAAAGTATATTCCTCAGCTAGCATGCTTTGTATTAGTATGCAGATAAATTAAGGTAAATTACCATCATAATTTAATTATTAAAATGGAAATAACCTTATTTATATTTGTATTGGGGGATATGATGAATGCAATTAACCTTGCATTTGGAAATGGCTTTTCTTTTTTAAATATTGCATTTATTGCTTGCTGTTTGAATGTTGTTTGAATTATAAAATCTAATCATAGATTTATGACTTCTTAATTCTAAAACTGCTGTCTTCTGTAATGATTAAGTTTGGCTTAAATGCCAAAGTTTCCTATTGTCATGGTTTAGCCCCAGCCAGCAAGTAGGTCGATGCAGCCGGTCACTTACTTCCGTGGTTGGGATGGGGAAGAGAATCAGAAGAGTAAAAGTGAGGAGAAACTAGAGGATTGAGACTAAGACAGTTTAATAGGGAGAGCAAAAGCTGCGCACACAAGCAAAGTAAACAAGAAATTAATTCACTGCTTCCCATCGGCAGGCAGGTGTTCAGTCATCTCCAGAAAAGCAGGGCTCCATCACACGTAACAGTTACGTGGGAAGACAAATGCCATCACTCTGAATGTACTCACCCTTCCTTCTTCTTCCCTCAGCTTTATATACTGAGCATGATGTCATATGGCATGGAATATTTCTTTGGTCAGTTGGGGTCAGCTGTCCCAATTGTACCCCCTCCCAATTTCTTGTGCCCTCCCAGTCTGCTTGCTGGTCGGGTGGCATGAGGACCCATTTCTTTTGAGTTATATTCAGAAGAGTTTACTTCAGTAACTTCACATTTAAAGGTGTTTAAATTTTAAAAGCACTTTCTATGAACAGCAAGTTAAATGCTTTCATTTAGGTGTTGAGTAGAGACTTTGGATGCAGTTGTGAAGAAATGTACTTTTCAGTTTCACAGATGTTTATAAGGTGGCATGGTTTAGGTGCTTGACTGTAACCTCTGTCTGTGCATGCATGGTCCACCCATAACTTAAGTTTCACAGCAGTGCTGATTTTTGCATTGTGTATTGTCACTTGTGAGAGCAGTTCACTAACAAAAAAGGAGTCACGTCACCAGGAGACTAACATGCTCCATTCTTCACCGATGGGACAAAGAGTTGTCAAGCAGGTTAGTTAATTATAGTTAACTGTCCCGATAAGGTCATGTTAAAGTTATTGTGAAGTAAAAATATTCTATCTGCAAAGTCTAGAGCTACCATTTCTACTAAGTTGTATGCAAAATTACTAGTCTTATGAATCTTGTTGCTTCCCCTGGTCTCAGTGTATCTTGCTGCTTGTGTATTCTTTTGAATACAGAATAACAGAAATGTTGTTTACTTATGTTTCTTAACATTTGGTCAATTCATAATGTTTAGGGTATAGAGTACATGTAAATAGGCAAGACGACTACTGACTCCCCATAAGTTTAAAATAAACGTGTATACGTTTGGGTAGGGTCATGAAATGATCAAGCTGGCCCTCCCTCTTCCTAAAATAATGGTAACAACAATAATTACACGAATAAGCAATTACATAGAGAAAAATGTTTACACTTAAGAGATGAATACCACTACAATTGACAGAGAACAAAAACCATCTACCCCCAACTCCAAGTACTTTGGTGCTCTGGTTATACTAAAGTACAGGTAGACTGGATTTCCCTCTGTGTTCAATGTACTAATAGAGTACATGGATCCTCCTGCGCATGTGAAAGGATCTGGTAGGTTTTCTTGTAGTTCTACGGCATTTATTTTTTCAGAAGTTCTGGTAGATCACATTTCCTTCTGTTCTAACATGTCGGTGATTGCTTCTGCTTTTTCATGCTTGTTTCACCTGCATTTCATAGACCAACTATTTAGGAATTGTGTGGTACATTTTTCATGCTGGGAATGAGCAGTTCTGGTAGTGAAGAAGGAGTAAGGGATACTCTTTAGCAAGTAGGTATTTAATGAGGTAGTTTGTTAAAACAGAAAGCTATTGTATTTTTCACTGGCAGTTATGTAACTTTTTGGCATGATTTTGGCATAATTATTGGATTAATGATGCTCAGTTTTCTTCTCAATCATTTTTTCTAGCTTACGAAAGGATGTCAGAAAGCACTTGGATGGGCTAAGCAAATACCATCTGTGCAGTTGAATAAATGTGTGTAAAATATTTAATTATGTATGAGGCTTTCAGTAACTTCAAGGAATTCAGCAACAATTAAAATGGAAAGGATGATATAAGAGCTCAATCTTCTATTTTTCACAGGAGAAATGAAGTGTTCTTTGTCAGTATCATAGTTGGGCACATTTCGTACTGCATAACGCAAGCTTGTTGAACTCTGTGGCACGCAGCTTTTGTTCTTGAGGCTTCTTGAAGCTGATGCAACCTCAGCAGAAACCTAAGGGGTTTTGCTTGCTGGTCTTAAGACAAATGCCTGCTTGGGTTTGTATTAACAGTAGTCAAAAGAAACAACTGTTATATTGATTAAATGAAACTAATCTTCTGTCTCATTCTTAAAATGTCACTGTTACTTTTTTGTCACATATATTAAATATGAGTTTTGTTTCACTGAACAGTGCTGTTTTGAACAATAGCAAGAGAATCTGTATATGTTAGGGAAGCAATTATTAGATTCTGGCCATAACTTTCAGTGTAGTTAGTCCCATGCTTCCATTTTGACACCTAAATATTACTGCATAAATGCACTACGCTGTAGAGTTGATTTGAGTATTTGAGTATGAATTTACATTTTTCCATTCAGAACTCTTCTCTTTTTTTCTAAGAGATATTTAGGTTTAGGCGAGTTGTAAGTGATAGTAGGCTCAGGGATTAAAAGCTCCCCTCCCTCCCCCCCCCCCCACCAATTCAACACTAAGTATTAATCTTGGAAGAATTTCTTTTGTCATATTGATACTAAAGTCAACAACTTGTGTTAATCTTCTGCAATAAGAAACACAATTTATTTATCAACTCATAGGTCCAGACTTTTTGGCTCATATATTAGAATTTGTTGTATAAGTTTTGTTAGCCTAGCTGAAAACTTTGAACTTCCAAGTTGATGATGACTAGTGGTTAAATAATGTTTTATTTATTTTGTTTAGAACTAGGGCAGGAAAAACCTAGCTACAATAACCAGCTAAACTGCCAGCAGCTTTTAGTGCTTCCACTCATGCACCACTTTCAGACCTCTCTTAATTAGTTCTTTCCAATTCATAAAAGCTGTTTTTTTCTTTTTTAACTTGTTGCTGTCTTTGAAGTCTTTCCTTTTCTTCTAATTTGGTAGCACTGGTAGCACGTGTAGCATTTGGTAGCATTTCTTCTTTCATCTAGTTGGGTCGATATTCTGTAAATCATCTGTTTCCTTGTAGAATTTCTTTCTGCATTAATAGCTGTCTTTGTACAAAATTGTTCAAGCTCTTAAGTGTCGCAACAGGCTTTATCACTGTGTTTTGGCTGATCTTACTTTGGGTGGGTAACGCATTAAATTCTTGGTTCCTTTCTAGCCCTGCTTTTTGTGCTCCATGTGCATGTAAGATACCCTTTTACTGTTCATATAGCCAAATTATTTCAGCATTTTGCATACCTTACTGCATGTTTTATTTTCTCATCTGCCCCACGCTCTCCATTCAAATAATTTTTTCTTCTTTGTAATCTGTTTTTATATTACTTGTATAAATACAAAAGTTTGTATTTCCCAAGGCAGGAGAAAAAACATTGAGGTGTAATTCCTGAAGTAATTGTATGTCCTTGTATAGGCAGCAGTCCAGACCATTTCTTACTCAAATCCGGTAATGTAATTGTGCTATGTAAGCGCAACTTTCAAAGTGGCTAGAAAAAGTGATGCCTAGGCTCTACATCCTGACATGAAAAGTAGTCATCTTTGCACTTGGTGCAGGTTGAATTCCATGTCCTGTCTAATATTAGCAATTTGGATTATACACTTGAATACAAAAATGAGAAATATTTTCAGGTGAACATTTGTATTATCATTCCTGAGCTGTGTTAGACTTCGTGTCCATCTTTGTTTAGACTGGCGTGTGGAAGTGGTAAGTGTTAATAATTCTCCAGTGTCTGAAAGCAAGCACATGCTCTTGCACTGTGTATGTAATAAATGCCTTTTCTGACTGAATTTGAAGTCTGTGCATTCATAGCTGACTTGAATGACTTTGATCTTTTCTTGTTATCTAAAAGCCCCAGCTTTGTATAGAGTAGTTGCTGTAGTCTATGTTGTAGGTCTCAGACTGGATCCATCCTGTGAAATATTTCCATCTAGTTTATAGTTTTGTTTTCTGGAGGAGGCAAAACAACTGTTTTAGAAGGGGATGCTTCCTACAAATGGAAAACATTCTCCAGGGGAGAGCTGGGCAGAGAAATGGCTGCTGCTGTGTCTAGGTGCATGGGGTACCACTTCCTGCTGCAGCAGAGGTAGCCTCTACCAGTAGCAGCTGACACCATCCTCACCCCATATGTGGCTGGCAGGAGCATCAGATGGGCTCTCTGTGGTGAGTTAAAATGGTGCTGTCACTTACTGCTGAGAGCAGGAGAAAAGGATGATGCTTTGTGACTCAGTATGGCCCACCTGATGTGTGCATTGTGTGGGGAAAAATTATAAACAGAATAGATGCTAAGCAGCTGCATGTAAATTGGATAATGTGGGCACAGAAGACATCAATGATCCAAACATTTTATCTTTTTAAGGCTTTGAAGATGATCCAGCTGTTATGGTCAAGTAGCTTCTTAACGTTGTTTGAAAAGTTGAACCTGGAAGTTTAAGAGGTGGAGATACAGCAGCATTCTTAACACACTTAATGGAAAAATATTAAAGGAAACAAATGAGGTACTGTGCACAGGCCTTCTGAAAAAAAAAAAAAAAAATTATAGGTAATGGAGGGCTCACAAAACTGCAGTGATGTCTACTTTCCAGCACTTGTTCCTTTTCTGTAGTCAGCAGAGCAACTCTGGATAGTTCTTCCTTCTTTATTCTTGATTGTGTGCTTCCTTGTGTTCTGTGGCTATGCAGTGATTTGGATGAGGGAAAACTCATAATTTGGTTTAGGGATCAGATAATTTTCATTTGTGACTTGCCTCCTGGTCTGTTTCACTACAGCAAAGGGAGCATGCAGTTTGTATTGGGGAACTCTACTTCCACAGGTACTGCTGATGAAACTAGAGCCTGAGTCTCTGTAATATCATGATTAGTTGCTCAAACCATAATTAAGCAAACATGATTTGCTCTTTCTTTGTGGCATCTACTTAGTTTTGCTAGGGCAAGTGTTTGCAAGTTTGCATGGCAGGGAAGATAACAAAATTGACTGGAGTTTAAAATAACAATTTGTTTCTTAGGTTATTTGTAAACTAGATTAGGTACTCAATCCACTGTGCGGCCCTATAAATACAGTACTGTCACAACTGAATGGATGTGTTAGGACTGGGAATGAGAGGCTGCTTATGTTGGCAGTGTTGTAGAAGACTTATTGTCAAACAATGGCTTTGATTTCTTAAATTTAATATCCCCTAAAAAGAAGTACAGGTCAAGCTGATCTAATAGTTGGAAGCATTGCTTCCCTGAGAGTGGTGTGTGTACAGATGTTAGGATGTCCATTTTTTTTCATAGGCATGCAGAATTTTATGTGCGTGAGTGCTACATTAAAGATACTTAAAAACTTTAAAATGGAGAGTTATTCAGTGGTTTATTTCGTGGCATTTAATTTAGGTCAGGGCACTGAAAACATACTTGCTACCCATTCTTAACCATGCTGACTGCAATGTTTCTGAGAACTGAAGGGCTTCAAGGACTCTGGTTAGTATCCTTAAGTATTCACAGTAATGAGTCTTCATTTTGTTGTAATGAACATAGCAGAATATGTTTCTCGTTTTCAGTATTCTACACAGCAACAGTATTCCATAGGTTACTAAAACTGCTGTAGAGATGCTATCAGTTTGATTAGGGCCAAATTAGTATTTTTAGCTTTCACTAGAGAATTTTGGTAGGTGTGGATAACTGAAATAACTTTTTGCCTGCCTTACACGCAGGTATGAGCATATTGTCTAGTATTTTGGTATTCTGAAGATCAGAGTATTAGATCTTGGTCTGATGGGGGTTGTGTTTGAATTTGGTTTACTGATGACTTAAAAGAATTATCTTATTTGCAGAGATCCCTTTAGTTACATAGTTACATGCTCAGATAGTTATCTGTGTACCATTTAGTTGTCTAAATCCGTGGCTAGGTTTGAGCATGGCAGCAGTTGTAAGCAATATAATTTGATGTCCATCGGGAGTATCTATGGGGAGCTTGTTACGTAGGATCATATGATAGGATACCATCTCTGGAAATCTGCGTTCCAAATTAAAAGTTAGATTTCATGCTAAACACAACTTACCATTTCAAGTTAAAATTTAACTGATATTTATTATTACATCTCCACAGAGGAACTTTAGATTTGCTGTAAGTATTCCAGACTGTTTTTCCTAGTCATTGTGTGAGACCCAGGTTTTCATCTCTTGAAAGTTTTTAGGGTAAACTCAATTGTTTTAAAATGCTGTCATTAATTAATTTTTCTTGTTGTTGTTGTGAAATGGCTTGACAATGGTAGGTTCAAATAGTCATTTTAATTTGAAAATTCAACTCACTCTGCATCTTTCCATATCCAGGGAGAAAGTTCAAACTTTAATTTTGCTGTGCCAAGTACAAGTGGAGTTTGCTTCAGAGAACTTTGGGCTCTGTATAAAGGCATGCAGAGCAGATCATAGTTGTTCAAGTTATCAGCCAAATACACAAACTAGACCTCTCAATCAGAAGGGGTTTTGTGCAATTCCAAATGTGTTTATAAGATTGTTGTTTTATAAAAATCTTTAATGTGTTTGAACATTGAGAAGCCAGTTTCTTACTGGTTTGAACTCGTGTGAATGGGGGTGACTTGAATTTATTTAGCTATTAGGTTACATCAGTGGAAGGACTAGCTCTGAACATATATTCGTATTTGTGCTTCTTCAAGCAGTAAAACCGTAGCAGAAGCTCGTAATTTTTAAAATGATAGATTGTTTTCCTTTGTTCTCAAACACTTTGGTTATTAATGAAAATTACTATGTTTGCTGGCTTCTACTCAGCTATTCTGGATGTACAGTATGCTAATGTAAATCAGCAGTTTCTGCTTCTATAAATAGACCTCGCCAACAGCTGCAGAGCAAAACTGAAAAGCTTTTGGTCATTTTTATTACTGCCATTCAGAAATTGTTTGAATAGCTGTGAAAGTGTCCAGTGGTATGTATGCCTGCTGTAGTGATACTTGCAGACTGAGCTGGGGCTATGGGTAGGGAGAGGGAAAGAGCAAGCGCATCTGTAAGCCAACAGGATGAGAGTGGAGGCAGAGCTCTGTATTCCTCATTTGGGAGTCCTTAAGCTGAGTTTGGAGCTCTGTTCTATAAAAGACATGCTATCCTGCTGGCTAAAAGTCATGAGTTCTTAAATGGGGTCTGGGGAGAGCATTTATCTACCTTGGTAGCTGGATATAAGGCAGCCTTTACAAGCGTTCTCTGTTGGGGAACATCATCGTACTGTGCCCTGAGAAGCCATCTCCTAAAATTTTCGGTTCCTTCTGCTGCTGGGTCTGGTTTTGTCTGCTGTGTTGGAAAGAAACAGCCAGGCAAGAATCCTTACCTCTACAGCGTTCCTCCCCTCCTGCACCATTGTGGGAGCCCTTGTATGGCTGAACAGCAGCTGCTGCTGTTCTCCTTTCTAGAAGCAGACTAGGAAGTGGTACCAGTGTGGCCTGCAAGAAGAAGGAATGCTAACAGGCCAGTCAAGTTACCGTTGTTGTTTGTGGACATGGGAGAGGTTGCCAGGAAAGAAACTGTTGAGTATCTTTCATGTGAGCCTTGGAGTCCTGTGTCTGTGTTTACGTGTATGGTTTGTTTTTTTCTTGAAAGCTAGCAATCTTCCTTTAAGAGTCCTACTACAAGGTCTCAGGAAATATCTTGGGCTGTAAGAATTATTTTCCTGAAACAGAGATAGGCTTACTTTCAGTGTTTCCCAAAGTACATATAATAAAATGTATGGTAGATTCAGCTTGTGCTGAAAATTATGGCATAACTTTATATTGCCCCCCTAATAAAAGCACATTTCTTGAATCTTGATACGCAACCTCTGTGAATAAAATATAAAGGAAAGGAAATTACAAAATACAGTATTATAATGGCAGGTGGGAATAGGGAACATTTGTCAGCTGTTGCTTTAGAAACAGCACCATCAGCCTGTGAGGTGGCTAAAGATCACCTAAAAGTGAAATTCAGTGTATTCCAAAGCCTTGGAAACTGGAAATTTTCTTAGCATCTTAGTTGTATGTTTTACCAATGCCGTAAGCTATGTTTTTTGTACCGAATTAGATCTTAGTGATGTTAACTATTATTCAAGGAGAAACACAGAACCCTGACAACTAGACTCTTAGATTATTATTGTTAATGTTGTTTGAAATATGTGTATGTTTTTTAGACTTCTAATGGATATCTTCTGACTTGATAGCCTAAATATTTTTAGGTGCTCTACTACTAGAAAAATGGATCATACTAATTCTTCATAGAAGAAAATACTATGTGAAAAGCACAAAACATGTTTAAAAAGAAAATGTGGATTTGTTCTTTTTACAAATGATTCCTCTTGCATTTTATTCTGCTACTGTTTTAAGGGGTAATTACAGTTCATTCACTGTGAGCAACTGTTTGTGGCATTAATGAGATCTAAATAATTGGGAGAGATGAGGAATATGGTATTCAGCAGATCCTTGCAGGCTGTTATGAGATCTAGTTGAAGTACAAAGTTTAGAAAAACTAAATAGTTCTAAATAATACAAAGTTTAGAAGAACTAAAGAATAAGTATCTCCTAGTGCTTTTAAAGTTTATTGCTAAAATACAGTATAAAAAGTTGCATTTTAAGTATTTCAAGAAAAGATGTGCATGTTGTATACTAGCTTAATTCCTTTTATAAAGAACAGCAACTCTTAGAATACAAAGTTAGTATCTTTTGTGGAATGAATGGAAAAGAGGAAAAATTGCAATTTTGGTGGAGAATTACTTTGACTTGTATAATTCTTTGTCCTTTAAAGACAGGCAAAAAGAGTTCGTTCCAATCTCTGTGTGAGAGACTTTACTAAATAAAACCTTTATTTCTGCTTTTAGTCAGCAGATAAGCAGCGAGCCCTGGAAGAAACCAAAGCCTACACAACCCAGTCATTAGCAAGCGTAGCCTATCTGATCAACACTTTGGCCAACAATGTTCTCCAAATGCTGGATATCCAAGCATCCCAACTTCGGCGCATGGAATCTTCAATCAACCATATTTCACAAGTGAGACTTTTTTCCTGATTTTTTTTCTTTCTCTTTGTTCTTGAAATAACATGGCAAGTAAAACTCTCACCTGATGTTTTGTGAATGAGAAAAATAGTTGCATTTAAAACAGAAGGATGCATTTCTTCTAATATTAATTCTGGGAATGGGTCTTATTACGTGATTATCTATCTGTGTTAGTGTGAGCATTTTACATAGGATAAGAGATTAAACGTATTCTTGGCCAGTTTATTGGTTGGGGAGGGGTCCATTCTGCATAAGTGAAAAAGTACAGAAAAATCATGAATGGAAAAATCAGAACATTATGTTAAAGGACAGATTAAGCTTTCAGCTCCTGTTTGATGACTTACTGTACTTGGTGTTTATTGGCTACCGGTACTTAAAATTAAAAGAAAGAAATATGAAATGGGTAGTGGCAAACAATACTTGTCATCTTTTTACTTTTCCTGTTGCTGTAATACTGGCACCTAATGACAGAGGCATAGATGACAAAAGTAGTTTGCTGCTGACTTTTCTTAATAAAATGTACTTTGGAATGACGTGAACAGAAGGCAAAATTAATGTTTCAAGTTTGTGTATGGCTGCAGAACTCCTGCCATTGTTTGCAGTTTTCCTGAGCGTCAATAAACTGAGGTACTATTATCAGGAGCCCATGTCCCATCACCACATTGATGATAGAATTTTGACTGCCAGAATGGGCTGGGGATAGATGGTAGCTTTATTGGAGGTTTCTCTCTTAATCCATCACTGGCATGTAAATTATGAGTAATGGTACAGCACTTTCTGGTTTTCATTACTGGAGAGTTGGTTGGCATCTTTACTGAATATTTTGTGTGTTATTTGATCAATACATTTTGGCTGTTAGGGTTTCTTGATCTCTATGTCATAATGTCATAAATTAAAGAATATGGTGGTATTTAGAAAGACAGTTGAAAGTAGGAGCTGTGTAAGGTAGGAAATAAGCAGATTGAGCTGATCTGTTAACTTGCTGGTGCTTAAAGTTTTGCTGAGCTAGTAGAGGTTTGAACCAGCAAAAGTAGTGAATAACTTTATGCTGGCTTAATGGGCTGAATTGGCTCACTGAGAGGTCAAATGAATTCAAGAGCAGGTGCAAAGGAATAGGTGGGGAGGATTTTCCCTTATGGTGGTAGTACACTATTAGATCGCCTCAGTTGTCTCATGCAACTGCATCCTCAAAAAAAAGCTGAGAAGTTTGATTTCTTCTGCTGCATGCTTCTTGTTAGTCCATGGACAAGTCAATTCATTGTTTTCCCCAGAAAATGTCACAAATCACTCTTTGTGTGTGTGCTATATATATGCTGTGTATGGGTGTATATGCCTCTGTGTGTGTATATATACGCGCGTGTGCTTGCATGTGTATGTATGTGCTTCTTGACAGGCTAGTGCCACCACTCAACTATTTGTGAGCCTGATGAAAAGACAGTATATGAATAAAAATATTCAGAGTTCATTGAATTTTGCATTTTATACATGTGGAAAGTTCATTTTATTCCACAGTTTCTCTAAAGTAGCTTTTGGGGAAAGGGCCATAGCATTTTAAATGTTTTCTTTCTGAGAAGCTGAGATTTATACAGATTGAGATGCTAGGTTAGATGGTCTTTGGCATTTGTACCGAATGGCTAGTTATTTAAAATGGAACACTAAATTACCAGCACCCAACACTTAGTGAAGATGTATCTACCAAAATTCACAGGTTGCACTTGAACAACCAAAAAAAAGTTTGTTTTTGTTTTTTTTTTTAATATAGCTGTAAAACTGAAAATTCAGTTTTGTTTTGTGTTGGGTTTTTTTTTGAGCCTTCATCATACATATGTAGGATGCTCCACAAATTTTCATGGAAGAAACAATATCAGAGGAACAGACAGTATTTGAATTTTGAATGTTACATACATGAACTGTGTTGATCCAAGGAACTTAATATTAAGCTGAATTCACTATGTTCAGAAATGGCTTCATCCCATGATGCCAATGATGTATCTGTCTTAATTTCAGTGGTTATTTTTCTTTAAAAAAATAATTTATTTTGTCACAGTCTCTGTGTAACAAATAACTTATTTTCAGGAAATTTGATTATACTTCTCCTGGAACAAGCCTAACCTGCAGAAGACTTCCTCTGCCTTTTTTATGTTGGGTGTAAAGTTTAGTGGACTGTTTCTAGTACCACTTAAAATACCTCATAGTATAATACCTCATTGCCAAATTATGATTTCAGTCAGTCTGACTTGAAATGATGTCAGTAACGTAGAACAGAAAACAGGCTGGTAATTACCATCTGCTTGCAGTGCATTATTGTATTAATGCTTTGGTCAGTAGGTGTTGATATTTAAGTTTAGAAAACACTAGTGCAAATTAGGATATCTGGATGTGTAATCCTGCTTTTAATTCTGATTGGAATTCCACATATTCTTCAAAGAAGGGAGCAAAATAATTTGGCTCTTAGTAAGAAAACTTTTTCAAAAGTACTTGTTTTGTTCGAGCATAGCTCAAACTGGAAGAGATGTGATTAGCTTTAGAAGATAAAATATTTTAGTTCTCTGTCCATTGATAGAATGACAATTTATATCACTTTCTGTGTTTCCTTCTGTATGCCAACTTAATCAAAGAGCTGAAAAGGAAGTTGATAACCATTTGTGGTTTTTCAGATTATATATAGGTCCTGAATAAGGAAATCGCTACTGTTGAAACTATTTTTATGCAAGTGATTAAATCCTATTGGTTTAAAACTTAGGATTACTTTGATTTGGTCTGAAAGCTGATGAATCTATTCTTATTTGCCTTCTTGAGCCTTGTCCAGAACTAGATGATATGCAGTGTTTCATATTTGGCTGAAAAATTAAATCCTAAATACAGAACATCTGTATAAATATTTATACTTGTTAAAAAAATTGTGTAAAAGTTTTCAAGTTAGCAGAAACTGTGAAATGTTGCTAACAGCCAAATTCTTTAAATTAATCTGGCAGATTTTCAGGTTTTAATATTTGTATGATGAGAAATATTTTTTCAGGTTTAGTTATAAAATACTCTTAGTTAGCAAAGTCATCTTTAAAACTCTTCTCTGCTGCTAATTATATAAACAAGCATGTTATCGCAAAGATCAGTTTTGGTGACGAGTTACCTCCGATGGCACTGCATGGAGAAATCTGCTTCATTCTCTTCTTACGGAATCTGAGTCCCATGATATTGGCTGTGAGAATAGGTATTGAATAGACCACAGACTTGAACTTCTCTATAGTCAGCATGTGTTGCTTAGCTGAACTGTAGCAACATGTGTGAGCTGGTTAGTCTCTGCAGGGAAGTTCACTGGGACCTTGCATTGGTAAGTCAGTATAGGCTTGTAACCATTTTTAGTTGTCTTATTCTTGCAAGTTACAAGAATAGCCAAACTCTTTCAAAAATGGTAACACAAGTCTAATTTTCCACAGTATATAGAACCTGTTCATGGAGCCAAGTGGCTTTTCAGCATTTTTTGTATCATTATGGACTCTTTCTTTGTGTATAAATTACATACAACTTGAGTTGAGGCAATTAATGTCACATTTTTAACATGTCAAAATTAGACAGTTACTCATTTTAAAGTACTAATCCAGTTTTCAAGGTAATTTGCAATTAGCTTCTTTAAATTCTATTGACTTAGATTAAAAAAATAAAAGCCCAACAACACTATATTTAAGCAACGTTTTCTTCTAAGAATTTTTAATTGAATTTTAAAAGCCCAGACTAACAGACTGACAATAAATTGATCGATTTAAATTAGAATCTTTTGAGAAGAGGAAGAAATCAAGGCTTCTGGAGACTTTTATTTCTGAAGTTTCACTATAGTTTAGACTTTCAAAGTGCCGTCATGATTTAACCTCCACCAACAACTAAGCACCACACAGCCTCTCACTCACTCCCTGCCCCCCCCTGGTTGTGGGGACAGAATCAGAAGGGTAAAAATGAGAGAACTTGTGGGTTGAGATAAAAACAGTTTAAAAAAAAAAACTTTTAAAAAAGTAACTCTATCCCAGCCAAAGCCAGCACAAGTGCTAACTTAAGACTTTGAGAAATTTCACTTACAGGCAGAAGAGAATATTTCTCAAAACTCTTTGAGTTCAGTGACTTTTAAGTGAAGTGATAAATAGGGTTAACTTTGGAACCCCTTATTTTTTCTATTTTAATCTTTACAGGTCTTGAGGCTGTTTTTGTTGTATTTTTTTATTGTATTCAGTGTGGAAACTTGATGTTTCAAAATGGCAAAAAAAAATCCTAATAGAAAAAAATAGAGTGGTTTATATTTTTTTTCCCTTAAGCTATCCCTTACCTTATTGCAGGCATCTTGGAAAGCATATGAAAAGGTGATAGTAATGAGACTAACCTCTAACAAACTGTCATTTAAAAGCTTTTGCCAAAGATAATGGAGCTATGGGGGAAAAACAATGTGTAATAACGCTGTCAGGAGTCTGAAATTTCTTGTTAGAAAACAGTGTTTTAATTTATTGAAGGGCACCTTGTATCCCACCTGCTTTTCCTGACAGAGTTTCCAAGCCAGGTGTTTTGGTAGTCCAGCTCTAACCCCCAAAACTTCTCAGTAGAAGTTTCTAAACTGCTGAATAAACATTCTGCTAGCCTTCTCTTGTCTCTCTCAGGGGGTTTATGCTAGTACTGGAGGCAATAATTACATGTGTTGAGGATAAATGTTTTCATTTTATTTAGTAGCAGGTTAATATTTGTTCCTTTCTCTACTAGTCAAATACCTCAATGTTCCTTTCTGCTTTTTTATAGGTGTCTTAAGATCTTAGGACTCCAGTAGCCTACTATGTAAGACAATGAAATTTTTGAAAAACCTGCCTGCCAGCAAAATACTTTTCAATACAAATTTAGGAGTATGCACTAGAATTAAGTGCTGTTTTTATAGTCTTAGTCATTCCATAGCTATTCAAGGTAAATGAGATGTTCTGAATCATCATGCAAGAGAATTCCTATTAGACGAGCTAGAGGTTTTAATTATGTTTTATGCATTTCATTGTTACTGCAGTCATGCTTCACTGATCACCATAGTCCTTAAGGAAATCGGTTGTACTCACAAGTCCTATGAATAATTAAAAAAACATGCTTTTCTTTCGTGGAAACAAGTTTCACAGTGCCAAGGTATCATTGCTCCAATAACATGTGCATTAAATACCTGTACTCACATTGTATTTATAGATAAATGCATAAGAAGGTACTAAAAGAACACGTTTAAAGTTGCAGAGGTCAAGCACTTGAAATTCAGAGAAAGGAAGACATCCTCTTGCCAGCACAACACTAACTACTTTCTGATTTGTAGATTGAAATTAAGGCTCTGAGAGTGTAGTGTCCAAGGCATAAGCTAGTTTTGAATGACCAGACCCCTAAGGTGCTGATGTTTCAGTACATTTGAAACATCATACAGTGCTTGAGGTGCAGTTGCTGTTGCAGCTGAGGTTGTTTAACATTCTAGCAAATGGTATCAGAGGCCTGTGAGACAAAGAACATTCAAGAATCAGTGTAATGTTTCTGCTGTTCTCTAGTGACTTGTCCAGATCACAGATGAAGTCTGAGATAATTGTAGAGATTGAATTCTTCAGTGGTATTAAACATGAGACTGTCCTCCAAGTTGTTGCAATCACATACTGTTAGCTTATCAAGAAAGTATGTGCTTTCTAACTCCTCAACAGATGAGGTGAGGATTCTGTAGATGATCTGTTTGGTATGACTGCTACTTGTTCCAGAACTCCTTTCACTAGGCTGCAAAAGTCAGGGTCTGGCACAGAGAAGGGATAAAAACCTGTGATGGAAGATAAAATATTGAATCTTACCCTGATGCAGAATGGTACATTTTTGGTATTCTGGCCTGGAACATGTTTCTGTGCTCCCTTTGCACTGGTGCCTGTACAGTCAGTAATACAGGCTGTGAAGATCTGATCTGCACTATTGTACTGGCGTATGATATATAAGCCTGGTCATCACAGGGAGCTTCAGGAAGGACTTTGGCAAAATTGGTTTGAGAGCGGTTTAGTTGTTAAGTAGTCGTAGAAATACATGTGTTTCTGTTAAGCCTGTATGAACTGTCAATTTCTACAGAGTTTATATATTGGACAAATCTGGGCGGGCTTGTGTGAGAGTGATGGAGGGAGGATGTGTCACAGATAGTTTAACTACCCCTATTAAATTTCAAATCATTGCTCGACAAACTCAAGCTTTCCAAAGAGAGGGTTGCCAATGTATTTTGACCTTGAATAATCTATTTTTCTGTAGCATTGTTTTAAGAGTACTGGGCTCAGTTTTGGGCCCCTTGCCAGAAGAAAGACATTGACGTTCTGGAGCATGTCCAGAGAAGGGCAACAAAGCTGGTGAGGGGTCTAGAGCACAAGTCTTATGAGGAGTGGCTGAGGGAACTGGGGTTGTTTAGTCTGGAAAAAAGGAGGCTCAGGGGAGACCTTATCACTCTCTACATCTACCCAAAAGGGGGTTGTAGAGAGGTGGGGGTTGACCTCTTCTTGCTAGTAACAAGTGATAGGACAAGAGGAAATGGCTTCAAGTTGGCCCAGGGGATGTTTAGGATGGATATTAGGAAAAATATCTTCACTGAAAGGGTTATCAAGCATTGGAACAGGCTGCCCAGGGAAGTGGTTGAATCACCATCCCTGGAGGTATTTAAAAGCCAGGTACACGTGGTGCTTAGGGACATGGTTTAGTGGTGGTTTTGGCAGTGTGAGGTTGATGGTTGGACTTGATGATCTTAAAGGCTCCTTCCAACCTAGATGATTCTATGATTCTAAGAAACAGCTGTGCAGCTTTAGTAGAAACCTTACAGTTTTAGGCAGGTGGTACTAGAGGTGGCAGAAGTATACAGGAAAAAGCTGTATTCAGTGCTTAAATGTAGCGAAGTTGCAAGATCTTGAAAATACGTTGCTGGGAAATACTAGGTAATCTTGACAGTAATTTAAGCTTCCATATAAAGCCCCTGGTATTTATGGAAATTATTCTCTGGAAAGAATGTGGTGAAACCACCTCTTGGAAGTGTTGATTTTTTAAAAAAATTTTTGTAGCTTTAAAGGTTGAGATGATTGCACAAGGTAATACAGGGTCTGTTTTGCTTGTTTTGCTATCAGTAGTGCAAACAAAAGGGTAAAAAAGTGTAGCCAACCCCACTGCCCCAATCCCTGCACACAGAAAAATAAAGTTTAAAAAATGCATGTTATGAAAATGAGTTTTCATTTGTACCTGTTCCTTAGTTACTGCAGAGCCTGTCTCCTAACTGTGGAAAGTCTTTCTGGTAGCATTCATAATCACTAAAGCGGTAACAAGAAATCCTATGAATGTTTAGAAATCCTAGTAGTGGTGATTATGGCTGGTTTTTTTACTTTTTTTTTACCCTGTAGCTAAAAAGTGTGTTCACAACTCTGGCAATTTTCCTATAAGGAAAGCTGTTTTGTGAACGAGGAATTATTTTTAAATTATGCAAGCAACTCTGTGCACCACGATTTAAGAGATTTTATTTTCCTGGAAGGGACAGATAGACTTTGGTAACTTTTTCCTAGTCTTGTTACCAAATAAGATCCAAGTACATGTTTGTAGGCAATAAATTTTCAGCAGGGCTTTGTCTTGCACTGGAGATTCTCCTGTGGTACTGATTGTAATATGTGGAGGGAGGGATTTTCAATGTTGGACCTAGGCATTCCAAGTGAACACACTGGGCTTAACCACTGGCTTATTGTGGATAAATTAGTACTGAGCACCTTCTAAAATCCAATCATTAATTTGTGATGAGTGATTTGTAATGACTGAAATACCTTGTTGATTTGTCTGAGTGAAATTTTATTCTATCATATGACTACTAGTCCTAGTTTAGCAAACTGTTTTACAGTGTAAGAAAACCTGCATATGTTTTTTTTTTTGAGGTCATAAAAGTTAAGTTTTGGGAAGGTATCCTTACACTTCATCTAGTTGGAGACTATTTCAAAGACAAGCTTAGAGAGCAATTGTAAAATTAAAAAGGGTCATTGAAAGAATCGTATAAAACAGTGTCAGTAAATTAATGGTAACTACTACAAACAGAAAGGAGAAGGAATTTTGCTGAACTGTAAAGAGTGAGAGTAACAGAAAACCCAAAGAACCCATGGCTATTAGTGTGGGCTTAGATGTGGCAAGTTCAACAGTAAATTGAACAAAGATGATGTAGTCAAGTATATGTAGTGATATGTTTAGCACAGTATAGAGAGATCTGGAACGTTGGAACTGATTCATTTTTTTTTTTTATACTGACTCTGTATTCATATGCATACCACTGTTAGTAAATACACTGCGTCTTTTGTAGACGGTGGACATTCACAAAGAGAAAGTTGCTAGAAGAGAAATTGGTATCTTGACTACAAACAAAAACACCTCAAGAACTCACAAAATCATTGCACCAGCTAACTTGGAGCGACCAGTTCGCTACATCAGGAAACCTATTGATTATACAATACTAGATGATATTGGACATGGAGTAAAGGTAGGTGATATTGTTAAAACAGACAAACTGCAAATACATTGTCTTTGTATATTTTCAAAATAACCTGATGCTTTTCATGGTAATATACCAGTTTCTCCTTGCCTGGCCATTGTGTCTATAAACATAAGATGAGTCCTGTCCAATTTGCAGTTGTCCCTTTCCTGTTCCTTTACCCCAGCGTTTCTAAACCTTGCAAACCCACTGAATCTTCTCAGCATATTCAGGACTATGGGTCTCACCTTTTAAAATGCTTCTGAATACCTACTTATGTGATGTTGCTATTATTGTTTGAACCAGTTGCCAGAGATAGATCTGGGTACTGAAAGGCTAATGACTGTCACTTTTCTGCCTGAATTAACACCACAAGTATGATCCAGCTGTAATTGCCACTGGTTTACTTTGAAGCTCACCTGAAGAAAGGGCTTGCATAAGAAGTATTATGTGCTTCCTTTTCTTCTTTCTGTCAGTCAGTTATACCCATATCCTGTGATGTGCTTTGTTAAAGTGAGCTTTCTACAACTTTTGTGCCATATGGGGTTTCAGAATGGGAATACTGCTGCCAAGTTCGAAGCCAGCTGGTTTTCCCTTTTAAGACTAGGAAAAAAGGAGGAATTTCAGGGCAAAGATCAGACTGAGACACAACTGGTGGCTGTTGTGTGCAAGTGTTATATCAGTGTACACAACAGCAATAATATGTGTGAGATTAGATATGTGTTTTTTAAAAGCACAACCGAAATGTGAACGCAGTCTCAGCAGGTGTGAGCTCATTGTTAACTTGTGCTGCCAGGAGAACAAATACGGAAATGAGAACACTGACAGTGTTAAAGTTCCAGGAGAAGAAAGGTAAATAACACAAAGCAGTGCCAGTTTTATATGACAAACTAACAAAACTGTAAACCTGCTAAGTAGCAGTAAGGTAAGATGCTTCTTCCAGTCAGAGTACACCAGAACTTCTTTTGCTTGACACCTAACTGCATTAGATTACCTGTGTTGTTCACTTTGAAATGTCTGTTTGGATAGCCATTTAAATGGCAATAGGTTGTATAACCAAACTCCTAAAATTCAAAATCTGAACAGTGCTATTTAAATATCTTTCCCAAGAAATTTTACTCAAGGGCTTCTCAACATCCTGTTCGTTAAAAGAAGTCTTTTCTTACCACAAGAGTCAACTTCAGTTTGTAACCCTAAACAGATTTTAAAAAGACAAGCGACTCTTTAACCTTGATTTGGAAAACCAAACCAAGCAAAAAAAAAAAACCCAGCATTAACAGCTACAGTTTTGACCAGGAAATTATTATCAGTCTTGTGTTAAAATCTACTGCCAGTTCTTACAAATTTTGAATTTATGCAGGTCAGCAGAACTCCTTCTGGATATGGATGGAGCATATTAACCTGTAGGATTACTGTTGCTAATATTTTAATCATCACTTTTGTTTTAATGAGATTATTTTAGAACTCATTAAAGAATAGTTTTTAATTGCTCTGCAGCACAATCTTATTTAGCACTGGCTCTAAACCATTATAATTGGTGTCCCACTTACCCCAATGTAGCAGAACCCTACCCACTCTGATGGAATGAATTATGTTCTTCTGAAAGAACATAGTTCATCAAATGGATGATGACTCAAATGCTTATTTGCATCCATTTGTTATGCTTGTGATATGCTTGAAACATCTCACAAATGATATTTACAATGTACTGTATTTATCTAGAAAATTAAAAAATATTGTGTACTTGTGAAACAATAAACAGAGAACTTGACATCCTGCTATCCGTAACATTAAGAACCATAGATCTGTTCCAATCAGGTTAATGCTGTGTTCAGCACAGAAGAATGAACCACACTCTTGATGATGGGGAGAAAGTGGCCAATTGTGCTTATGAACCTGTTGGTTTTGTTCTGCTTGAGTAACTACAGATTAGTTTACTAGATCTCTGGCTGGAGAACAAAGAGATAAAAATAAAAAGGGTAGGAGTTTTAAGTTTGCCTGTTTATAGCTCTTTATTGCTTAATCTGTGGCATTTTTCCCTCCCAATGAGTATTCAGGAGTTAGTGGATAAATAGCATTAACGTTCCAGTCAGCATCAGGGTGCCTCAGTCTGCATTCTTTGTCCTCTTTCTGCTTTTTCTGATATAGGGCTTCCCCTCTAGTACTTGTACCAGAATTATGCACTGTCAGGACAATCAAAGAGCTAATGCAGCAAGTATTCATTGCAACCCCTGAGAAAGATGGCAGACTGGACAGGGAATAATACAGGAGAAAAAGGGAACATCCTTGGCCAAGAAATCCAATATGCCATGTTGAGAGAAGTAGTATAGGCACATGAGCACCTATTTCTTTCATTTGGAAATTTAAAGTGGATACCATCTTCAGGAAAAGGTGCTCTACAATAGGGTTTCTTAATAGGTGACAGAGAATTTAAGTGCTACTCTATCATTCCAGCAGTCCCTACTCCTCTTCCCTCCCTGGAGCTATAATGCTGCAGAAATCTAAAGAACCTTTTGTCTGGAAGAGACTTGTTTTCAACTTTTTCAAATGTTTCCTGAGTTAAAGTCTTCCAATCTGTTCTTCCCTCCAAAGAGTTCTTTAGTCAAGAAGATGGGGGGAAAAAAAAAAAAAGTTGGGTCCCTACAAAGTGGTGTGTATTAAGGCACTGTCATTATCGGGCGATGCTGCTGAGGGAAAGATCTTGGGTCATGGACCCTCTAATGTAACTGTCCACCGTGTCTGGCCAGTATAGGGGGACCTGGTCTTCCAGTGTAGCTGTGTGAAGCAGAGACTGTTTTGGTTAATAGATCCGTGGAACTTTAAATTCAAAGACAGGAGATTTGCTAGTAAATCAGATTATGTTTCTCTTTTAATATATTAGGGTCTGTTTATGATCTAAATGAATGAAACAAAGTAGTCACTCTGGATGCTCCACAGTTGAGTTCTGCATATATAATGTTCAGTGTTACAAAATATGTAAGAAATGTAATGATATGTTTAGATTAGCTGAACTGAAAACTGACCAAATGATATTGAAATGGAAGGACTAGTATTTTTGGAAAAAAAAAAAGGGGGGGGGGCGGAGAAGGTACATGGTATCGTGCCAGTAAGATGTAGGACTTATTGTCAAAAAGCTAGCACTTAGGCTTTAAAATAAGGTTTTGCTGTTGGTTAATGTCTTAATATGTAGTTTAGAAAATACTGATATGTGGTGCAGTACCTATATAAAGTGCTGTACTTCTTACAAGATGTAATGATTTGCTTTTGATCTTTATTCAAGAGAGATCTCATGGCATCAGCTTAAGAGTTAACTAACAGCATTGTCTAGGAAAGAACATGTATTAGCTTAATGTTCTAGAGGCTTCTGTTTCAGCTAGTTGTACATATGCTAATGCATGTAGCAATTTAAATGAGCTCAGGGTATTGATAAGGCTATTCTTTGACAGCTCAAATAAATTAATCTCTGAAGTACATCTCATGATCCATTCTGAAAGAAGCTCACTTTTTGTTAGCACTGTAAGAACTTGAGTAAACACTATACAAGCGTTTGAGCATTAATTTTAAGGTGTTAATATAAAGGCTTTGTGGTCAACATATATTAAAATTTTCAGCTTGAAAATCTTTTGTTCATGACACATTCTGCTTTAACCACTCTTTCTATGATCTACTGATACATTATTTTGTTAATGCTGAATGCTTAACTTTTTTCTTTCTTTTCCTTTCTCTTCATATCCTGAAGTTCCAACTAACCTTTCAATGCTTTTTTTCCTTACCTCTTTTATTTGCTCCATTTATGCATTAAGTGGTTGCTTAGATTTAAGGTAAGAAACCCCAGGGCTGGATATCCATTCTTATTCTTCTGAGAGTATTACACACGGGGAGGTGATTAACAGGACAGTTACTGATTGTTTAAAACACCACCAGCTCTCCCTGCTGTGTATCCAACCTCCTGTTGAATGATCAAAATTTTGTGATATAAATTGATGTATTTATGTAAGGAAGCTAACAGTTCATTTTAAAAGCTTTGCGGCAATGTATTGACTGCCTTCAGCATATCTACCAGATCATTTACAAGGAAGGAATGTTGTGCTAACCTTGTGTAGGCAAAAAGATACCGGGAATAGATAGCAGCTGAATATGAGCCTCCCCCTGTGTAATATTCTTTTTATCCTATATACGGTATAAGTTATGATTTGATTTGGATTAATGTTTCAGTGTGAGATTGCTCAGATAATGGGCTCCAAAGGTGTGTAACAAATTCAAATCTGTATATTCTTTTTTAAAGTTGCAGTATCCTTAGTTTTTTTCAGAAACTGCTTGCACTATTTAAATACAGAGAGGCACTCTTATATGAAAAATTCCACAAATTTGATAGTTTTGTAAAATATTTAGTAACTCGGACAACAAGATAAGTGATTTATTTAGCTAAATATTAAATGAATAGTGCATCAAAGAACTCAGACTGAAGTACATCAAATTCTCAAGGATCTTAAAGAGGTTTAAATGTTAGTAGCCTTATTGGCTACAGAAGTAGCAATAAAAAGCATCAAATCAATTAGACAAGGAGTTAAATGAAATTACACGATACTATGTTGGAGTTCATAGCACATTAATTAATAGATAGGTTATAGGCTTTGTTGAGATTGTGATATCATCGTCCAGCTGAAGTGCTACTGGTTTGGGGAAAGAAAAAATGAAAGTTTTTTTAGTAGCAGCTGCCACAGTTTTAGAGAGGGAACTGTATTTTAGAATATAGAATGCTAATATGTAGTGTGAGTATATTAATTAAATGAAGTTCCAAGTTGATGTGAAATATTTTTCATGACTAAGTATTTCCCATGACTGGAAAAAGCTAAAAGAAAATCCTGCACATTCCTGAAAAGATTGCCTGAAAAAACAGGTGTTACTGTAGAAATCCTAATGATGTCCCTATGGATTTGGCCAGATGGTACTTCTAGTAGGGTATTTAAGTGTATATACACATCTGATCACAATGGAAAATGTGTAATAAATGAGAGATTTCTCATGTCATTTGAAATTTATTTTCCTGTAAGTGTGTGAGGTACAGTATTTCCAGTCACTTAGTGTTTAAATGCTTTTATTTGAGAATATATAAAAACATCTCCTCCCTGGCTCTTCGTATCTATCCACACAAAATGGATACTTCTAATGCTGAATATGCCTTATTCTGCGTGCAATACATATTGGATGATTGTTTTCTACTGATGTTAAAAAAACAATTTGCAAACTCAGTTTTCTTTGTTGTTCTCTGCAGTTGCAGTTATAAACAAGTAATGATCATCCTAAAAAAAAATAAAAAAAATTTGTATAATTTTAGATTATGTGTGAACTGCAGTATCTGTGCATCATCTGCAGTGGTGATAAGAGTCTTTTTAGCTTTTCAGAAAAAAATATTTTTTTCTGTTTATAGGTTTGGAATGAAAATAACAATTTTTCTGTTATAATGCCAGTTAAAATATTTCTTTATTTTTAATTTATTTTTACCTTATCAGAAGTTTGATTTGGGAAATCACAATGTGTCAATCAGCTTCTCATTGCCAAAACACGAGGGTTTAAAAAAAAAAAAAGAAAAAAAGGCAAAAAACAGCACAGTACTTCTCAGTGGACACATGTTATTCTTTAAGTCTCGCTATAGTCACTGTGCGTCAGCCTGAAAGATGAAAACTAAAAGGTGGCTACTAACCCTGGTTCGGTGTGAATAATAACTTTACTTCAGTTATGAGAGACTGGATATGAAGGGTTTAGCCTGCATTTGTTTTTCATGGCTACAAAGAAACCTTAGTCTTAGCTAACAGTTACAGTATTAAACTGACTGACTGTAGCAGGGCTAACTGTGCTCGTGTCTGGGTAGATTAAATTTAAATTTAAAACAGATTTTGAAGAAAATGCCAATTAAAAGTTAGAGGAGTATCTGTAGCATCTCCTGGCAGCAAATCAATTGAAAATGACATTGTTTAAGCGTTTTTGTATTTACCAGACTTAGTTCTTCAATTACTTTACATAGGTGGATGTGGTAAAAACAAACAAACTCGCTTGCTGAAGCTTCTACTGGTGGTCATTTGCCAAGACAGCATTGAAATTTAGATATTTCACTTCCATATCAACTGGTTAATCAGCTGACAAACATATTGTTGAATTAGACATGCAGAGTAAGTATTTGAGTGGCTGAGCACAGCCTGAAAAGCAATTTACTTTTATGTAGCAGATGATAGGCCACAAATCTGTTCATCCCCTCTGTAGCATTAACAAGATGAAACAAAGCATGGGAAGGTAGTTTTCATTCAGCCTTAGGTTGTTTTTGCTGGAGTCAGGTGTAAAATTGCTCGAGAAGGTTGGGTAGCTGCTTGAAGTTTCTGAATATAATCCATGGAACATCACTGATAGGACACTTTTTCTTAGTAGATTTTGGGTAAAAGTTGATTCTTTTGTAATTCTGAAACTTCTAGAAAATATGATGTGACCATAAAGCACCATCTGAAAATTTCTGGGCTGAGTCCAACTTTGGCTTTAGAATGTAGCCACTCCTGAAGTTTGATTGTGTGGAATATCTGGTATTCAGGATTTTTGGGAAACCCCCCACTTTTTCGGTTTTGGTAATTGAACTGACAATGAGATGTTCATCAGAAGAGTAAAAATGTGGATTGAAATCTTTATTACAGGTAAGTGCCTTACAGCCACCTGGATACACAATGCATTGGTGCAAATAGTTTTTGCACATCTGATAACCAGCGTTTATATTTGACCAACTATGTATTTCTGCACTTGTTGTTCAGTGGATCTTTTTGTTCATTAAAACATTCCCAAGAATTGAATAAACTGCAGGATTTCTCAGTTTTAACTGGTTTATTTTGCTACAAATTTCTTATACGGTGGAGTGCTAAAGAAGTTCAGTCTGTTAAATGTTTCTAAATATATAACTATGAAGGAAACAGTCATATGTAGGACCATAAGAAGGTGATTTAATCACTGGGATCTATGAAAAACTATTTGCCAAAACCAGAAATTGCACGAATAAGTCTTAATTATTCAAAACAATTAAACTTAAAATGATCATTTTCTAAGGGCTCTAGTCAGTCCCATAACATGTCCTGAAGTCATCAGATGTTACCTTTCTAAACCTGATACTGTAGCTCAGTATAGAAAATACTGGATGAAATACTGTAGTACCCTTTTTAAACAGAATGATACGTAGCAGTCCATTTCTTTAAAGTTAATTTTATGGCTGCCACTGTGGAGCTGGATCTCAGACCATCTTCCAGGATGCATTACTTACCAAGGATCTGCTTATTTTCAGTTGTTTATGCAGTTTCTTTCTCAGCAAAACATCAAATTCCAGCTCCAGTGCTGACAGAGTTACAGCTTTGGTAGAAGACATTTTCTTCTGGAGTGTGGTTGCTTGCTAATTCACATATAAAAAGCTTCTGCAGGGTATCCAGTGGGAAAAATAAAAAGCTTATCCAAGATCTTCCTAGAATTATTTGGTGTTCCTCCATGTAATTTCAGTTAGTAATATTTTCTACTTTTTTGCCTCTGTGGGAAGATGCAAAAAAAAATTGGAAAAATCCCTGAATGCATTCTATATAGACCCTGGGCACTACTTGTCTGTTCACAGGCTTGTCTTCCTGCTTTTAGAGCAGTCAGCTGGGTTTTTTCTGAGCTTTGTGTCCAAATCATTACTGCCTCTCTTAATTTTTTCTTTTTTTTTAGCACAGCAGTTAGCTGTTTTGGCAGTTGTGAGGAAAGCCAGAGATAATTCTTTGTGTTTCTAGTTGCAGGCTCTGTTTTGCCACAGTTTCCTAAAAGAATTTTGAAGCTCTTCACTACAAAACAACCACAGATCTGTGGGGTCCTTCAGTCAAACAAACCACCAACAGACAGATGCATGCCTGCGCTTTCAGCCTCTAATTAAACCAGTTGCAGCTGGATAGTTGCAGCTGTCCAGAGCTAGGGGAAATGTCATCAAAAACAGTGCAACTTCTGACAAATTCCAATTTACTCCAGAAAATGGATTTTTGAAACTTGAAAGCAAATGCAAATGTAACCTTGAGTTCTAGTGGGTGCTTTGGATCTTAGAAGTTTGTAAGAGGGATGTGTGTAGATGAGGATTTGTGTATGGAAACTATCTTTGCAACCGGATATGCAAAATGGAAAAGATGATAGAGTAAAGCTTTGCAAGAGGGGGGCCATTAATGGCTTCCCCTTTTTTTTTTTTTCTCCTAGTAGAAGTCATCGTAGAAGGGGACAGTTGGAAATATTACAGTGTTTATGTCTCAACTGAAGTTGCAACTTGTATAGTTTTAAATTTTCTTTTTTTTAATCTTTCCTCAAGGAAGTTTGTAACCTTTTTAAAGTGTCTTACATTATATTATTTCCACAGCTCTGTCCGGTTTGATCAGAACTGTTGGAATAATTTTATATTCTTCCTTTCTCTTCTGTGATTATTTGGCCATAAGTCGAAGGGGAAGTTACTCAGACAGAGTTGTTTAACTTACAGTGGCTGATCTTAAAGCCATCAATCTGTAAGATTTGAAGACAGCCCTGTACACTTTAATTACTTGCTCTTTCAACATTTTGATTTCAGTGTTGAAAAGTCATTTCAAATAGGCTGAAACTAAGCTTACTGTCAGTGCATTTCCCCGTCTTTCTGTTTAGTCTTTCTTAAGGACAGCTTCTCTGTGACTACAGTTTCTTGGCTAAAAAAGGATCGCTTTTTTTATGGCCACCTTTTCTAAAGCTTTCTTCCCATCCTATGTCAAGGATATCTTTATTCGTGGTGTTAATGAAAGTAACTAGCAGTCACTGGAGTTCTGCATTAGACAGGCAAGTATTATTTCTACTTCTTACTGTATACTGAATCCTCCACCTCTACTGTCCTTTCTTTTCATGTAGCTCTAGCCCAGTGGAAGCCTAAAACTTAATTGTGGATCCTGCAATGATTGTGTATAAGTAATAAGATTCTTTATGGTTAAATACATGGAATTTTATATTAACTGTGAAGTGAGAGCTAGTGGTTACATCATCTAGTCAGAAGCAATAGTGCAGCCAGTTAAAACACCTAAATGGACTATTCAGGGGCACGCAGATTGGTCTGTTTTCTGTCATCTAAAGACATCCAAAACACCTGCCCCACTAGGCTTAATGGGCTGTTTGAAATACAGCAAGTGACAAGGCAGCAAGTGTTTTGTTAAGGTGGGGTTTTTTTGTTTGTTTGTGGATTTTTTGGACAACTCAAATAAGGTGGGTGAAACAGGCATCTTTAATGAAAGAGGAAATACAGGGGGTGCTGCAACTTTAAAAAAAAATTCAGATGTTGTGCTGTTTCCTAATGTTCCGTGTATAGAATAAAATATACTTCATTTTACACTTTCCCTTTTCCTTTCCAAGTAGTTGTAGTTCAGTGCTTACCTCATCCCTCACTTGAATTAACTTTAGATTTCTTGTTGCTTAGAGTTGGCTTAAAGGACTTTATAATGCTGTGCAAAAAAATTGTTGTCTTGAATTGACATTACAAAGTACTCTTGCACAACTAAATCCAAACATCTGGTTTTGAATCTGACATAAACCCCTTCCAATGCTTGGTTTTCTTTTCCTCCCAGCAGATTGAAAATGTGATAGCACTGGGATTATTTAGAGCCAGGGAATCAAGTTTCAGTGGATTAGAATACTGAATGTATTACTCTTTACACTGTTCTCAATATTTATCAAGTCACAATTCTAAACATTTCCAGGGTTTTAAGCAAGTTGTTATAGTCAGATTTTAAAGGAGTAATTTGCCTTTAATGATGTTTGAAAATACTCTTAAAGCCTTGATCACTGTGCCTTTTTTATATGAGAGATGGGGGCAGTACAGAAGACTTAAGTTTTGTAAATAAGAAACACTATAAAATGGACTATGACAGGAACAACAGAAAAAAGGACGTAAGCATACTTATTTAGGTTTGTTGAATATATCTGTGTCTAAGCAACAGTCTGAGCATTCATAAATCAAAGCTGTTTAACAGAGACTTGTAAGAAGACCGTGTACGGATTCCTGTAAGGGTGCGTACATTGAGAGAATTATGCATGTCTGGTAGTATGCAAATAAGCAAAATGCATACACTGGTAACAATTGTTAATGATTCCTAGACTGATCAATCAGTCAGGAATGCAGATGAGTTTTTTTAAGAAATTAGAGTAAATTCTTTTTATATAAAAGTTACTTCATTAGTATTTTAACTTGAAAGAGGGAGAGGAGACAACCGCAATTACATCACGTCACTGCTAAATATTTTTCTCCATGTCCATTTCTTTATCAATTCTTGGAGATTAAATTGCTACAGATTTGGTGGGGAGAAAAAGTACATCTTTGTATTTTTCTCCATATAGCTTTCTCTATGTTTACATATACATAAATAATATTTACAATAAATATTGTCTTAAATCTTGGTGTCGTACTGTGAAAACATTAGAACATTAATGGATCATATTTGGAAATTACTTGGACTTCTCCATATTTGTATGAATTACATTGAATTGTGGCCTATTAGATAAACCTTAGTATTTTTAAAGAGTATTGAAATATTTTTGCAAATTTACCATTCAGTAGTGCAACCTGAAATAACTGCCTTTATCTCAAAAGATGACTGGGAGGTTTGACCAAGTTAGATACAATGTCTGTATTGTACATGATTTAATGTTTATGTGATAGCCTAAAGGCAAATTCACTTCTTGCATATACAATTTTTTAAATCCCTATGTAATAAAGAGTCCTTTGAGCGCAACTCTTGACTTCTAGCAGAGTGGAAATTGCAAATAAAATGCATGGCCTCTCAATTTTTTTGTTTGTTTAAACCTTCCCCTATTTAGAGTTAATTGCTAAAGGCAACTTGGTGCCTCTTCCCCTGGAAGCTGAGCTTAGTGAAGGCCATTTCTCTCCCCGTTCTTTCATGCAGGTCAGCACACAGAATATGAAGATGGGTGGGCTGCCTCGTACAACACCACCCACCCAGAAGCCACCAAGTCCACCGATGTCCGGAAAAGGAACTATTGGGTAAGTGCAGTAGTTATCTAATGTTTAAACAGCTTTGGCGAACAGAAGGGAAAAAAGGGAAGATTCTTTCTTTTTCTGTAGCGTGGGGTTTTTTTTGTTGTTTTGTTTGTTTGTTTGTTTTAACCATTCACGAAGGTCAAGAGATGTTGTATCTGCATCCTCTTATACTGATCATGACTTGATGTATCAGTTAGCATGTTTCTGCCAGAAGACAGTGGGCCTTTCCCAACAGGAACCTTTTTATCATTGCAGAACACTACAACTACAAGCTTTAGAGTAAAAAGTCATTAACTATGTGGCTTTGAGAGGTGCTGCTAAACAACTGGAAAATTAGTATGTGGCACTGTTCATTAATTATTTGTGCTGTATGTGATAAAAGGACTTTCCTGTTAAGTCTATGAACTTGACTTTGACCTTAGGAAAATGTGTTATAACTGGGGTGGATGCTGTTTGTTGGTATGTGACTATGTATATACATACAGACCACGGTGCTTTATTTTAAAACAAGATATGGATTATTTTTAAAATAAGAATGGGATATGCAACACAGAGTTTATTAATAGAAAAATTGAAGTGCATGAAAAATGTCCTTAATTGGTTTTTCTCGTTCTACGAACCAGGTACTACAAACTTACAGAAAAACATTTTTTTAGCTCCCATTACTGATTAGTATGTAGCTATCTTTAAAGGAATGAAAAAATCTTTGGTTTTGTCTGTATTATCTTAACTTGCTTCTGAAATATGCTTGTCCTTATGTAGGCGTCACTCTCCCTATCGTACGTTGGAGCCAGTACGTCCTCCGGTGGTACCAAATGACTACGTGCCTAGCCCAACACGCAATATGGCTCCCTCACAACAGAGCCCTGTTAGAACAGCTTCTGTGAATCAGAGGAATCGCACATACAGGTATTCAGTGTGATCCTGTACAAAGTGTGATTAGTATTGTATAAGCATGTGGACAAAAAATACTACGATAAATATCAAATCCATCTGCACCTCTGTAGTGAAGCTTGCTAATTCATGATATGGACTGGGAACATTGTTTGGCATGACAAGGATGCAGTCTAATAAAACCAGAATAGTGAATCATGTTAAGATTGTTCACTTACTCCCCTAGTCACCTTAATTTTATTGCTATCACTTAGTTACAGTACTTTATCATTTACTAAAATTGTGAAGCCTTTCAAGTAGGTAGATCATGATAATATTTTACGAAATGCTTACAAAACTGGGAAAAGACTTTGTACATAACTTGACTTCTACATGTTGAAGGACTGTATAATATGCTTAATAGTTCACATTCTTGTTTGAACAGTCTCTGATATTTATTGATTGAGTAGCTGAAAAAGAGCATTGTATTTTGAGGATACTGATAACTTCAGACACAGAATAAAGCTGAACTGTATTACCAAAGGTTGTGCAGAAGGCTAGCCTTTTCTCTAGGATAATAAAAGTTTCATGATGTGACAGGTCTAAATACTTCCCTTGAAATTTTTACTTTTTAAACATCATAAGTATTTGAGGATGGCTAAACAGATGGACTTAAAATGTAAGAAAATCTGACTTCTACTTTACTATCTTACACTTCCCAGATTTCAGTAGTCTCAGGTGAAAGCATGTAAATCAGAGTCTAAAGAGTCTACGTGTTTTATAAGTTATAGGAAAAAGGTCTGTATTTGCTCAGTAGGGGTTTAACAATATTTGAATGACATGCTTTGGAATAAGGTTCTGGAAGTGTTTCATTTTTGAGCAAGTTCACTAACTGAAAAACCTATTGTGCTGTAGTCAAAGTGAAGAGTTTTAGGAAAACTAAGCTTTATATATAGACTTGTATCATCCTTGTTTCTTTTCTCTTGTTCCCTGTTACTCCTCTGAATTAGTAAGGTGCTGTATGAGGGATCTTACGTTTCAGCATGCACAGCAGCATATTCATACTCTGGGTTATTTTGGTTTCTTACAGCAGCAGTGGGAGTAGTGGAGGAAGCCACCCAAGTAGTCGGAGCAGCAGTCGAGAGAACAGTGGAAGTGGAAGTGTGGGTGTTCCTATTGCTGTTCCCACACCATCTCCTCCCAGTGTCTATCCAGGTAAATGGAAACTTCCTGTTCCTCTTTCTGACTCAGCATTAACCTTTAGCATTTGCAAGTCTCCTAAACACAGTGCTGAGTAAATCCCAAGAGAAGTCTCAAAGCTTATTATCCAGAAACATGTGAGCCTTGAAAGTGGCTTGCTATTGATAGTGTAGATTTGAATCAAGTAGTATCTTTTCTGGGAGTGCCTGATGTGCTCTGATGCGCCTTTTATATATTAATTTGTTTATCAGAATTTTTTGCCTGGCTGCCTGCAAGTGATTAGGTAGGACACATCACCTTTTTCAGTGGGCTGGGGGAAACTTCTCCCTTGTCCAAAATAAATGTTTTTTCACTGGCTGTTCATGCAGATATATAGAAGGGTGCTTTCAGAAAATTAGATTAAATGAGAGGCTGGCACAGAGCAAATCTTTAGTACATTAATGCAAGCCTAACTGAGTTGTCACAAAAAGACACTTGTTCAGTGTCATCCCCCCAGTCTTTCCAGAAATAGGAAGTAATATTAGTACTCCTTTTTCCTTTGCTCAGCCCTTATGGTGAAGACGAGTGTATAGTTGGCTTGCTCTGTGATCTGAAATACATGATGCTTCTGAACCAAAGAACTGTAAATTTTTGGCTTTCCTCTTCTGTATGTTTCCTAATTTGTACAAAAGCTAAAGGCAGCTGTGCTACAGATCAAAGTGTAAATAAAAAAGGGTAAAGACATCTTTCAAAAGTAATGGCTTTCAGTGAAAAGTTCTGGGTTGTTCGCTTCAGACCTGGAAAGAAGAAGTGGATTCGCTTGACCCTCATTTACTGTCTACATAGGAAACGAGCCTTTCTTTAACAGCTCCATGTTTCTCTCATCTCCTTGTGCATTCTAAAATACTACGCATCTAATAAATAGCTAACCCTGAATAGTAACAGGCTTTCTCTAATCCTTGCTAACATATCTCCTTATTAACTCCACCTCTTCCTCCTCTCTTCACTTAGCCCCTGCTGGCTCGGCTGGCACTTCTCCCCTTCCTGCTACCTCTGCTCCTGTCCCCACTCCTCCTGCTCCTGCCCCTTCCTCCGCTGCCCCAGATGCTGCTGCTGCTGCTGCAGGAGCTCAGCCCCTTGCTGATGGCTTCACCTCTCCAACTCCCCCTGCTGTTTCTTCCGCACCCTCTACAGGTGAGTGTCTGCTCCAGCTGGTGGGCAGATGAACCCAGATGTGATCACCATCCAAGGCGTTTCAAAGTTACTTCAGAAGCAGCGATTTAAAAAAAAATTTTTTTTTTAAATATAACTAGAAAATATCTGCTAATACCCAACTAGAAGGTAATGGTTACAGTAGACAGCTCACGATGTGCTAGTTTTATAAAGAGCAATCATTTAATTTTATTAATTTACATTTATGTAATTATTTGTTACATTATCATTTTCTTGCGGTTTGGATACTGAGAATCTCATAGAACAATTATGTTTGGGGGAAACCAGCAGTGATAGTTCTGGGTCTGATTATACTCTTTCAGTAATGGAATGAAAAAAAAGTGCATCTAGCAAAGTATAATTTATGACTTGTCTTTTCAGTGCTCTCAAATGACAAGTCTGCTTCCAGTGAACTGATTTTTCAGTTGGAAGCCATATTGCTTCTGTATTTTTGACAAGTTAAAATCAAGCAGAGAGTGTGAATTTATAGCCATTAAAATACTATTCACAATTCCCTAAGAGAAATTTCAGGTTACTTAATATTTTTAATCTTCTGTTTCCCTGTGCTATTAGTGATGTCGCTTTCATGGCTTCTCTGAAATAAAGTATTTGAAGAGACTGCATAGTTTACTGTTTATGAGGTTGTAGTTTTTTGGTCCTTAAGGATCTCTCATCCCTATTTCTTCTCTCCTCCCTTCTCTCCAATCACCACCAATTTCCGCCAGTGCATTAAGTAACAGGGAGACAGACACATTGGAAAGATGCATTAGGAAAAATGTGACAAAGCCTCTATACTAGGTGGATTGCTTCTTAACTGTTCTTCTTCCTCATCTGTAAAAAGTGCATTTTTTGAGATGTACATATCTGTACAAAGCAGGAGGAACGTGAATCTCTAGTTCTTGCATTTGCACTTAGAAGCAAGTAACACAGCATGCAATGTGCGTTTTATTTACTGACCACGTGTGAAGTTTTGCAAAGCAACCAAAACATAGTGGAGAACAATTCAGGGTTTTAAAAATTTGCACATTCATTTGTTCTGTTTCCCTATTTACTTCCCTGCATGCATGTCTCCTCAACCACAGTGACCATCCCTTCTTCTGTTTTCTTGCAAGCTCTGAAATTCACCTCGAGCACAAATGGTGGAGGCAGAATAGTTAGGAAGGGTAATAACCCATATGGGTATAACAAATCCAGTTTACTGTTATGTGCAGTATACAAGCCAGAGAACTTTATGTGAGCGCAGAGGTAGCTTAATGGTCTTGCTTCATTTCTTGCTTGCTTAGATTCAGGATCAATTACTCTTGGTACAGGAAGTGAATAAAATGGAGAGCAAGTTTTTAAGGAGTTGTTTCAACTGACAGCTCCCTGAAAGAGGGTCTTTGAATATGATTTCATTTATTCTGTCTTTCAAGCAGTTTCTAACATTCTGTTCTCCCCAGATGACTCTCTGCATATTTCCTGAACAGCACTAAGATACTTAGTGTTGTGTTTTTTCAGTTATAGAAGGTAACGGCTTTGAATCTTGGAAATGGCGTACAGTTAGTTTGTATGGGTATGTTGCTTACTCACTGGACTGTGAAGTGTTATATTTTTGCATGTTTATAAATAACTAAATTTGCAATGAGTTATAATACGTTATATAAAATGGATAACTGGGAATTATTTTATTTTAATTTTGAAACATTGTAGCTTAGACACCTTTGTATTTTCAGGCTGGCTTTTGTGAGCAGAGCTGAGTACAGGCAGTTGGGAGAATTGTTTTTTGTGTTGCTGTTGAGACATCCAGTGTCCTGCCAGTCTGGCAGCTGAACCGGCTGACTGCTCCTAGGATGCAAACTGTCTTAAAAAAAAATAAACAAAAACCTTTCCAAGCCTTTCAATCCTGAAGGTAGATATAAAAAAGGCAGGCATCATTCTTCTCTTTGCTAATACATGTCTCTTTCTAACCTAGGTCACCCAGTTCAGTTCTACAGCATGAACAGGCCTGCGTCTCGACACACGCCCCCAACAATAGGGGGATCTTTGCCATATCGGCGTCCTCCTTCGATCACATCACAGACAAGCCTTCAGAACCAGATGAACGGGGGACCGTTCTATAACCAGAATCCAGGTAAGAAAGGTTTTCTGCTCTGTTGAATTCAACACAGTGGTGAATGGAGTGGCCTTCAGAACTCTGAAATCTCATGTTCTGTCTCCATTGCAGATCTTGCAGTTAGTCTCGTGTAACTTCCAATATGTTGCTGGTAGCCTTGCCAAAGCTGCAGTCCAAGTACAGACAGTTCAGCTTCCATTATGGCAAGCAGCTTAACACAATACTGGCTTTGTTGCCAAATAAATTACTTTTGATCTCACAGGCCCTATCAGGCAAGCTTTAATCCTTTGCTACACCATGTATCTGCTTTGGTGTGGAAGGGGTATTTGACTTTTGAACCAGAACACTGATTCTTCATTAATCAGTCTTTATCTGATATGCTTTTTCCTTCTGATTAATGGACAGTTCAGGAAATTGCACTTGTTATATGAGGGTAAACATTAGACACCTTAGAGACATAAGTGGTGTTTGGTATGGGGTGCAAGCGAGCTGGGTCATCTGCTAAGTCCACAGGTGATGTTATTTTCATGGGTAACCTGTCTTAAAAAGCAGGATGAGATATTAACAAGGAGTGGTGTGTCCTGTGTTTCAGGCAAAATACAGTAGCTTTTCATCTAAGGAGTCCTTTTCCCTGTGCTTCTGATGCGACATGAAGGTTTTAATACCAGAGCAGGGGAGACTTGCTTTTTTGGCAAAGCTACAGAAAGATGTAGGAGACATACTGAAGGTTCCTTGTTAGGAAATGCAAGACTGAATGTAGACTTGCAAGCACTGTAGTGCGTTTGTGTTTTGTTGTTGTGGTGGTGGTGTTTGGTTGCACTGAAATTGGAATTAGGTCAAATGCTGCAATCTGCATTGAAGGGATTTGATCACGTTCAAATATTACTGCTTGCGAGCTACCCTGCAAAGAGATGTGTGTGCTTAACTTGAGAAGGAAATGGATGGTCCTGCTGGGGATGGAGTGGAGGAGGTTATATGGCTAAATTGCAGCCCAGTTGCCTGAAATATGTGGTATTTGTTAAGCACATTATATGCATATTGAAGGCTGAAGTGGAATAGGCAAGAACGAAAGGGGAATAGCAATAAAAGAAACCTTTCAGGATTACCTTTGCGGTAAAGAGGATTTTTGGTATATCCTGAGAGTTTCTGACAATTGCTGTGCATTTCTGCTTTAGCAGAGGGATAATTCTCTGCAAGCTACCATTGCATTGTTAATAGGTAATCATAGCCAATGCCAAATAGACTTTAAATAAGTTACATAACCACAATTCAGTCTGTGTACCCAAAAGGAAGATAATGGTTATGGTGATTAGTCACTTGAGCTGTAAATCACAAACAAAATACTTCACTTATACTGGCATACTTGTTAAAACATAAATAAGCAGTTGTAGTAAGAGACTTTTTTTATGTATACCTAGCAGAATACAGAATTTATTAGCTTTGCAGTTATACTAAACCAAGTTTTTTTGGCCTGTACCTTGAAAGGAGAGGATGCTCAAGCATGCGTAATTGATGAACACCCTAAGAACAGGGGGACTGTTGTGTCTGTAAGGAGCAGGGTTAGTAGTGACAGGACAGGGGGCATGATTGCTTCTCAGCATTGCTGAAGAGAGGGAGAAAATGCAAACTTGGGAGCTGAAAAAGAGACCTTACAACAGGCAGAGGAGTGTGCCAGGTATGGCTTGTTCTTCTCTGCAAGCTATTTGGCAATAAAACAGTACTGTTTTTTCCACTTCCATTTTTCAGTATGTTGGCATAGTCATTTTTGTTTATTCACTTCAGAGGAAGATGAAAGATACTTGCCTTGCCCTGTTCTTTTGAATGCCACTTCTAAGATAATACAATTTCTCTACTTCACGGTGAGACCTTTTTAACAGCTGAAGAAAAAATATTAGGAAATGCAAATGCTAAATGATCTCAGCATAGGTTTATCCCAAAGCCACTCTTGCCAGCCATGCCACCTAACAAGTGTTTTAACTTTTGCAACCTTAGATACCAGTATCTAAGCAGTGTAGAGCTCAGCACAGGCTAAAAACCCTGTGGGAGAAGCTGGGCAAGTATTGAGATGGTGGTCTGCACTACACGCTGTTTGTATAACTGAATTCTTACCAGGCTGAAGCAATCTAGTGGAAGGTGCTCTGAATTAATTTACAGCAACTGGGTAGATGAATCTACCAGTGGTCTATATGGAAGGAAGCTGGGAGGGAACATTTAAGCTGGTGTTTATCTCATCTTTTGAGACACCGGAGTTACAGTAAGGTTCTTCTGATGTACGTCATAAACAAAGTAATTATTAATAAAATATTTATTGTATTGACTCCTAAAAGTCAAAACTAGCTTAGAGTCGTTATATATCGTACAGAGACAATATGATATGATAGTCCCTGCACTATGCATAGAGTGAAGCACAAACCAAATGGTTAAGATAAACAAGGAACGATGTCAACTAGTGTTAGCATCACCATTTTGATTAAACTACACAGCCCAAACTAAACTAAGGGATTTTTTGTATTTGCTTGGAGTGCTTGTCCAGAGTGATTTATTTTCCTAAGTGGAAAGCTTCATTATTTCTTTCAAATAAATACTTATATAATACAAACAAAGTACACTGAAAGGACCTAGGAAACTGAAGCTAGTCTCATATGATAGATATGAATACATATGACGTTGAACAGAGAAAACATTTTGAAACTGAACATTTTTATAGCATATATAATTAAAGAGGCAGGGGCTTCATAGTTGCACAAGAATGCTGAATTCGTGAATATTACTGTATTTCAGTAGGACTTCAACTTCCCTTTTCTGCTTTGAAAAAATGCAAACGTAAATCATTTTCCAGCTACTGTGGTTACACTGGAAGGAATAAATACCCTCAGAGGT
This sequence comes from Ibidorhyncha struthersii, assembly GCA_013398815.1. Taxonomy (NCBI): domain Eukaryota; kingdom Metazoa; phylum Chordata; class Aves; order Charadriiformes; family Charadriidae; genus Ibidorhyncha; species Ibidorhyncha struthersii. The sequence goes on along the minus strand of VZSZ01000054.1, from coordinate 359,449 downwards.
CACATCATTCAAGTCAAAGAAGCTGTAATTAGAAACGCTTTTCATTTTTTCTCAGGAAATACCAATTAAATGGTGAGATAATGGAGCTTGCTTTGTGTGGAGGTACAAGGATATTTTTGCAACAAAAAGAATGGTTGCTCTGTTGTTTGTGTTGGGTTTTTTTTTGTTTGGGGTGTGTGGTTGTGGAAGGAAGGTGAATGCGAGTGACAGAAGACGTTCAAAGCACTTCAGATAATAGTTACTGAAACAAGCAAACAGAAGAAACTTTGAGACATGAATTTTAAATGCCCCTGGAGTTCTTTTCATTTGCACATACATGATAAATTAATTCTGAAAAATATGACCTCATACCTGGCAGTTTTCTTACTGGCTCTGGAATTAGTTTGAAATTTATTTAGTTCTGTTCTGCAAGCTAAATAACTGTACTGGTACATGAAGTGTAGACCTCTTTCCCCTCATTCTTTTGGACATGACTAAATGTTTTTGTATGCCACTACTAACAAGAAAATTATTTAGTTGTGCTTTTCCTGAGGTGTGCTTTCTGAAAAATAATCTTGTAACTTAAAGAATATTACAGCATTACTCTTGCAAAGTGATACTCAAACTAGATAAAACTAGCTAACTTTTTTTTTATCTTAACTAGAGAACTGAAACTTTTATTTCTGGCTTAAACCACAGTTCAGTGTTATAACATTTGCAACTGGGTGATAGTATATTCTTTAAAAGGGCTGTTCAGAGTTCAGTGCAGTGGTCTCCAAAATCAGGTGGGAAGGAAATGAGACAGCACATCTGGAATAGGCCCTGTTGTTCAGCAGCAGCACAGTACGCTTTGTTCTACCAATAATATCAGAAGTCCTGTGTCTTCCAAGTACGCTCAGTTCTCAAAGGCATATTTTTCTGTTTCGCCTAAAATAACTGCCTCATTTGATGTGTTTTTTTGGCCTACGTTTTAGAGAAACTAGTTATATCCATTTTCATTACTAAGGATTCGTGGACGCTGTTACAGAAGTCAACTCTATAGATAACAATTTGATCTGAAAGGTGGAGGTTTATAGGGAGAGAATCCTCTTGCTAAATTTGTAAGTTAGGTCTGTTCATAAAGTGCTATATTGCTACAGTAATAAACTTCAACTTAATAGAATCTCATAGATCAGAAAAATACTTTAGCGTGGATTCTTAATCTTATGAAAAAGAGCTGCATTGGAAATTTTTAAAAATAGAGAAATCTCCTTGAAGTAAGGATTAGGAATATGCCTAATTCACCTAAACCATTTTCCTTTGAATGTCAGCCTTTTTATCTCAGCTTCTTGGCAGACTGCTACACTGTCTGAGTGGTGATGATGTCTACTTTCCTGTTTGCTGCTTTGTTGTGTTTCTAACTGAATGCCTCTCTCTTTTTAATTTCTGTGGCAGCATCCCTTGCTCCTCCTCCCCCCTCCATCCTACAGGTAACTCCACAGTTACCACTAATGGGATTTGTGGCCAGAGTTCAAGAAAACAGTAAGTTTGCTGCCTCCTTATGCTATGGTTTATTACTGGATGTGGCTTTTGTTTTGAGTGGATGAAAGATTTTTCTGTATGTAGCCAGAATTCTGCCTTCTCTACTGTCTCTGCAAGTTTGTCTGAAACTGTGAAGGGAGGGTAAAGGAAATAACTTTATTGGAGGAACCTAATTCTGCCTTCCCATAATTTTATTGTCTCTAGTGTATTTCCACAAGTTCTAACTATTGGTCCCAGTGCATCTAATTGGGATAGGCAATATTACTTCAACCTGCTACCATGGTTCTAGAGACATTTTCACTATTGCTTATTTTCAGTTTCAGATACTCCTCCCCCACCACCACCTGTGGATGAGCCAGTGTTTGATGAATCTCCACCTCCACCTCCACCTCCAGAGGATTATGAGGAGGAGGAAGCAGCTGTGGTGGAGTACAGTGATCCATACGCTGAGGAGGACCCTCCTTGGGCACCAAGGACCTACTTAGAAAAGGGTAGGTTTAGAGCTAGTGGAGATGGTAGGGTTGTGTTTGTACCAACGTTCTGTATAAACTCCTGCCATCCTGCTTTGGACATGGAGTCTGCCTAGACTCATTTGTAGCCAGTATTTGGGATTGTGGTAGAGGTGCTCCTCCAAATGGCAACTTAAAGAACGAAAGTTAAGCTACTCTTCTGAGACTGACTCTTTCACCCCTTGCTTCAGAAAGGGAAAATAATGATTAGCTGGCTAATTACATATTTTTTAAATCCTCTGTAATCTATTTAAGACTCACCTTTCAGTAGTCTGCTTAATCCTAATAAACTCATGAGGTAAAAAATGAATGAATGAGTGCTGCACTTGCACTTGAACTTTGAACGTATGAGTGCATCTGGAGAAGTGCTGCAAAGTGTGTTTGGGGCTCTGGAAGCTATAAGCGTCAGTGTAGGGCCGTGCTGAACTAAAAACCTCTGGGTCTGTGTAGGACTGACTAACTGAGGCGTTGCTGCGTGGCTGCATCTAGATGTCTTCCAGTTCGGAAGCAGGTGTGTAGAAACATGCTGGAGTAAAACTTCAGGTAAAATAATTTGAGTAGATAAATGGCTTAGCAGGACTTGAATATGAAAAAATCTACTGCTTGGTGTTCTGCATGAAACAGGGTCCTGCACCTCTTTCTTAGTGAAGGGTGATATAAAATGTAACGTAGCAAAGCAACCAGGCATCTCAACTGAGTGACTGTTAGACACATTCAATCTGCATCAGGAAAAAAAAATCAAGAATGCCACAAAGATAAACCNGGGGGGGGGGGAGATGGAAGAGGCACTTTCTGCCAACTCCTGCCCAAAGAAAATATTACTATTCCTGAAGGAAGTGGAGGAATATGTGGGAGTTTTTTTGTTGTTCCCCTACCCTCTGTCTTGTTGGTGTAAGTGCAAGGAGTACACAGGCTTTGCTGACAAGCTGAGACCATTTGTTGAAGTGGTGGTCTTGCAGGGTGTTTACATGATTTGCTTTATCTATTGACCTCTCCACACCCCGGATTGACAGCAAGTGTCACTATTATTCTGTTGATGCACACAGTTTCTTTGTTTGATTAAAAGTTGCTTCATCTTATTCTTGTCAGGGAAGCTTACTTCCATGAGGGAGGACAGGGAAAAAAAGGATATCGTATACAGAGTGTTCTTCTTTCTGTGCAGTTTGGAGGGTATTCCTGATTATTGACGTGAGTTCTCTGGCTTCACAAAGTCAGATTTTGGAGTGGGGTTCCTGATGTTGCATTTCTTTCTTTGGGGGAGGATGGCAAATTTCTTTGGGATGGGACCAGTACAGGTCATTTCAGCAAATACTGGATGTGCTGTATTACTTAATGAACTCCTCCTATCAGGCAGTTCTAAGAATGCAGACTATCTGCTCAGTTTCATTGTGGTTGATGTATTTTGTGCTGGATGAAGATTGCAGGCATGTTACTTTTTGATAGGAGGGCGAGTCTCAAGATTTTTCGCTGTATTTTTCCAGGCATAAGACACTCTTTAGCCTAATTCTATGTCCATATCACTATGTTTGTTATGTTTCTGTTATCCATGCCACCTGGCCCTCAACGACTCCTCAGTGGCATTTCAGCTAGGAGCAAAAGAGAAAAAAGAGGACCCTGATGTGCATTGCCTGTTTATAGTGTCTAATACTAATGCAAAGAGTGTGTGTGTGTGTGTTTGTGGGGAAGAGAAGCTACGAAATCATGTGGCACATGGCCTGGGAAAACAACTTTCTATTTGAAGAAATGATGACATTTGAATTACAGCATATTGTTCTGATCTGCTTTTCTGTGTGAATTCTGTGAGCTTGTGAACTAAAATAATTTAAATAGCTTTCTATATGCACATATCTGTTCCATCTCAGCGGGCAGTCCAGGCACTTGTAGTTTGATATTTACAGGGAAAATCACATGGGATAGCAAAACTGTAATGGCAGTTTTTAAAGATAAGCTGGAGAAAGTCAGGCTTTTAGTCAGAACATTTTTCCTGCAGAAAAGCAAAGTATAGGAAACCAAATGTTCTCTCGTATAAAGCATAATTTTGTATATTGAAAACTAGAAGACATCTCAAAGGTTGGTCCATTCTTAGAAACACTCATAAAAGTAATTAAAAAATGTAAGTGCTTACAATGTATGGAGAACTGTTAAATAGTAGTTTTAGGATACCAGAAAAAATGAGACATTGACATAGGGGTGGATTCTGTTTTAGTTATATGAATAGCTCTACTTATATTCAGCCCGTGTCTTAAGATTTGACTGCTTTTCTGGAGTTGGGAGAGAAGTGCTTGGATGTGATTATTTTTTTTTTGTAGCAAACAAGCTTTAAAGTTAATGAAAGGCCCCGTGCTAAAAGAGGACTTTCATACTCAAAGAATGTGTATACTTATCCTGCTGTGAACTAATAATGCTTTATCTTCTGCAATATAATTATTCCTGTGGCAACTCCTTAAATTTCTATAAATAGTATTCAGTGCCACATGATTCAAAGCAGACAAAAGTCATAGAAGGAAATGGCTGTTCAAACACTATTAGCTCCAATAAGCAGAGTGGCAATTCCTAGGGTTTGTGGTTGTTCTTTTGGTATGACTGTTCACTTAGTTCATATGAAAGCACTTCTAATAGAATTAGCGTAGATAACCTTTGCAACAGTGACAACGCAGAAGCTGGGACACCAAGGAGATGTCAAATACTGAGGGTTGCTATATATTGAGATGGGATTCAGTATGATTCTGTTCTGTAAAGGGGTCATGCAGGGTGGGAGGTATATTTAACTTTAAGACATGCTCTAACCTACAGCTGAGGAAAGAAGTGAATAGCAGATCCATTTTGAACAGATGGAGAAACTCTTAGGCAGGATACAGTTACTGGGGATGTTGAACTTGAGGACACTACCACATGGCTGTAATAGCAACAGCCAACAAGCAATGTCCAGGAAAGTGCACTGCAGTTTTCCATTGAGCTCTGTGTCTGGGTGCGTGGCATGAAAAGGTAAGAAAATGTCCCAACTTTGCAAATCAGATGAACAGAAATGGGTATCCTGAAGCAAAAATTGCCCTCATACCACACAGAGAAAGCGTGTGGTCACAGCTAACACATTTCATTTGGATAATCAGTCTAGCCTACATTTGTGGTCAGTTTGATGTAACAGAGTTCAGCCAAACTGTGTAATTGTTGAAGAACCAAAGATTGCTGATTGGAAGAATATCAGCCTAAGTGAGTAATTCTGTTTTTCATATCTGCATTGAAATGTGTTCAGTTAGAAACTAAAAGAGGTCCTGGCTCAGTCTTGCAGGGAAGGATGCCACCTCCTGAGTCAGTATTGCTGCTTCCTGTCTCATCTGGAGCCTTTTTTGCAGTGCTGGCCTGGGCTCCTGGTAACTTGTGGTATGTGACAAGCTCACAGCTTGAACTGGTGGGACTACAGACAGAAGGATTAAACAGTCTTTTAGACAGAGGAACATTGCCAGTACAAAAGTAACGTGCAGGAGGAAGTGATGGTGATGTAAAAACAAAACCAGGCTTCAGGTAATTTTATAAGAGGCTTAACAAGAAGCAAATTTTCATCACAAACTTAGGGAAGAGTTTCCTACTTGTGATCATGAAATAATGAATACAATCAGTATCAGGGGGGACTAAAGCACACTCAAAAATGAGAAAGGAAGGAATTGGAAGTTACTGAGATCCTTGGATTATTATTGTCAAGAGAATGAAGAACAACAGCATAGTGACTGTAGGAAGAAATGTTTTAAAATGAACAGGTATAGAAGGCAGTTTAAAAGGAATTTTGAAGGACTTTAATTGACTGTATTAATGTTCATATAGTGACTTCTGCTTTTCAAGCTAAAAAATTTTCTCATTTCTCCATTTGTGTTTTGTTTCCTTAGAATATGTCTGAAACTAGTTAGAATGAGTTACTTAACTGTGCTGGCATAAGTGTAGAGCCAGCAACATGTGTTTTTTGAATATGCTCTGGTCAAATGATACAAATCTCCTGTTTGGGAGATTTATTTAAAAAAAATATCTCGGTACCTACTCTGATTCTCCACTGGGATTGATTTGTATATTTTACTTTATAATCTCTTCAGGATCCAGGTTTCCCTAGCAAATATTTGTATTGATTCCTTTACTCCCTCAAAAGCAAATGACCTCTTTGGATTTGAAAAGAATGATGAGTTTAGTAGGGTTTTTGGACACTGTGCTCATGAACACATGCTGTTACTTTTTTCTCCTTGCTTTGGTTTAACCTTCCCGTCTATCCCCAGTACCAGATTTTAGGATCCCTGTCCAACATCCATTTTGTTTCAGTGGCAGCACTGCATGTTTCATTGCCAAGTGCTCAAAGCAGTGACTGAAGTTATTTATTAAAGTATTCAGAGTCCAGGATAGCTAAGGTTTTGCATGAAACACATAATGATAGGAGTGAGAATGAAAAAACATGGCAAGATGATGTCTATCTTCTGCCATTTCAGGACAATGCTGTCTTTAGTATTTGCCAGTGCTTTGTCCAATTTCTTTGACTTCCCTAACAGCTTTCGTGCCTTCAGTAAAATACTCTGCAGCTGTAAGAAAAATGTCCTGATACGGTAGGCATACATTTTGTTTCAGAGAACCACCTTACTTCTTCCTAGCTCCTAACTGGGATTCACCCCCCCTGGCATGGTATACACTGGGAGTGACTTCAAGCTACTGGGACTGCACATACACATTTTACAGATTTAAATGTGAAGGTAGCTAAGGTAGATGGAGTCTGGGACATTAGCCTTGGCTCATTCTTACTGTTATATGAAGAGAGTTCTTACTGCTTCTCCCTCTTCCATGTTTTTCTGCTGACTGTTAGTTGTGCAGAGATCTGGTTTTGCACAGATATCTAATAGATGAATCTTGGAGTAGGTCTGACTGGTTGTAGCCATGGGTAATTACATCCATCTCCTTGTATCATTCCACACCAAAAGTTTATGATATGTTTGTAAACTTTTCCTCTGGTGGGTCTGGAAATAGTAAGAATAGAAGAGTTAAAGTAGTCCTGGCTCATGTGCTTCAAACCATGAGCTCTTATAAAAGGGGCTGGAAGAAACTGCCCCTCTCAGCAGGTCATTCTGCACATACGAAGGTGAGGCAGTGCAGTTCTCTGAGATTGCCTTGAATGTGGAGAACTTTGTGAGGTTGATTCCTCCTCCCTGTACCTCTCCTAACAGTCATGCTCTATTCTTTCCTAGTGGTGGCGATCTATGACTACACGAAGGACAAAGAAGATGAGCTCTCGTTTCAGGAAGGTGCCATCATTTATGTCATCAAGAAAAATGATGACGGCTGGTATGAGGGGGTCATGAATGGAGTGACGGGGCTCTTCCCAGGGAACTACGTGGAGTCAATCATGCATTACTCAGAGTGAAGACTAGAGGACAGAACACTGCATCTCCTGCTGCAGGAGCTGTCAGGGCTTCCCAGATCTCCACCAGCCTCTGGGGCCCCATCCAGTATAACTGAATGAAGGATAATTGTAACAACCACTCTTTTGTTTTTTCTTTTTTGTTTTTTTCTTTTTTTTTTTGTCATTATAAAACAATAGTGATGATTTGAGTTGTTTGAACAAATGGCTCTTCCGGCTGCCAGCAGAGGCTATCCTGAGCCATCTGACGTTGAATTAAGCTGACCCATTCACATGTAACAAACTCGTTGAGTAGCTGACACTTCACTCCGAATTCTGACTTCTTCTGACAGGCTTTGGGATCTGTCTCAGGAATCCTGTGTGCCCTCATGGTACTACCCTTGGCAGCAGTGCCTGGCGCTTGGAGTGTCCTGGATGCTCGCGGTGAAGGGTTACTGGCCAGTGGACATCCCTCCTGTTTCTACACTACACTCCTGTGCAGCTGGAAGAAGAGTCGTGCGCTAGCAAACATTGGGATTTCTGCACAGAGACGTTCCTGTAACTGACTTCCAGATAGTTGGATACATCTTTAGCATAAACACTTCTGCAGCTGCTCTGCACATGTAGGCTGACACAGGGGCACACAGAGCTGGCTTTCATTCACTCACCTTTCAGTTTAGACAATTAAGATGGCTGCAGCCCAGAGGACCCCCGCCCCCATTTCCTCATCTTTTGAACGCCACAGATTTGTTTTGTGTTCTTCACTGATGTAAATGTGCTCCTCTCTGCAGTGAGCTACTTGCCATGGGTGCTGTCGGTTTAAACAGAACTCACAGATGCCGTTGACGGTGAAGGCGAAACAAAGTTTACAGGTCCCTCTGGGGTCTGAGGATAAACTCTAGGGGCTGTGATCTAAGGTTCAAATCTACTCACGCCTGCTTGCACTAGAGAAACTTACCCCCAACTTTAGTCTTATGCACAATATAATCTTAAAAATCCAATCAGGTATTGTAAATTGGCTATTTTGTACTTGATGACTAGATTTGCATATGTACTGTGAGAGCCCTGTGCAGAGGCAGGACAAACGGCAATTGTCGTCTTCATGTCTGTTGCCAAAATCTCTTCAGTGGAAGTAAAAAGGGCTGTTGTGTGTACTGGTTTCCCATGGAAATCCAAGCAGTAACTAGTAGTAGTCCTAGCTCTTCCCCCAGCCCTCTCCATTTATTATAAAGAAATAGATATTTTGAGCTGTACTGGTGGATCTGGGGTGGAGTAATACCAAGTGAAGGCTCTGTAGCCCCATGTCTTGATAGTTTATGTTTTAATCTAGTCTCAGTTAAAAATGCTGCTCAGTGGTTTTGCCTAGCAGGTCAGTGTGAAGTGGTGGCTGTACTAGTCTGCCCTTAGGAAGGACTAAATGTTATCTTTGGGTAAATGTCATGCATTAACAGAGTGGACTGGTTAAACCTCCTGTTGCAGTCCTGTTAGCCTGCAAATTGAGCTGACCCATGTATCGTGAGAGCCTCCTGGGCCAGGGCTTCTTCCTGGACAACTTTTTACTGTCGCCTGGCCAAGTTCCAGCTGGTACCAACAGTAGCTTGCCAAAGGCAAGACAAAGCTGCAGCTGCCTTCTAAGGCCTGTGTGTAAAACAGAGCCGTGCGCAAGAGCGTGCTACCGGGGCTGGGTTTGTGACAGTATTGGCAACAAGACAGGTAACTGACCCAATCCCATTGCTTGGTAATTAGTGCAATATGCGGATGGAGGTGCAGGTTTGGTGCAGACCTGCGTGGGGAGGAGCCATAGCTGCTCAAGGGGGAAGAAAGAGGAACAAACAGGTGAGGTGTGTTTGTGGGATATGGAAGAATGTGATCAACTGCTGTGAGCTTGTGGAAGAGTGCGTTAACTCCTGTGACAGTGCGTAAGGAACTAGTTTGGTTAAAGACTACAGGAGGTACAACTTTGAAAAAAATGGTGCAAAGATAGAAGTTACTTTCTCCCCTGCTCAGTCCACGGCCGTGTAGCCAAGACACTGTTTGTCTTCTTTCTGGAAGCTGGAAGCTGACAGCATTATGGTTTGGGATGTGTGTTAGCCAGAACAGATACCCTTCTACCTTCTGCTGTGAAAATCTTTGTCTCACAGCAAGACTAACAGAAGCAGCCATTTTCAGTTCTCTCAGCTCTGGGAGCAAGCCTAGAAACACTGGTTGTGCAGTTGCTGGAATGACTGCTTCTGGTGTCATAGGGCAGGTCTACACTTTTTCCACAGGGAGGTGGTGCTGGCAGCCTGGCTAGTGGCCGGGCTGATTGAACAGCAGTATTGCACAAGCCTGTAGCGCTCACAGGGTGGCTGTTTTCCACAGCTGTCAGAGCTTTCCTGGTTTCTCTTGCCACAGGTATGTTTGTGGTAAAGACTGAGCACACGGTGCGCAAATGCATCGTTATGGCACCTTAGCGAGTTACTAAAATGAGAGCTGAATGTCTCTCCCTGTGCACCCATGCTCCAGCTGGGAGGTCATGCATTAGTGAAATCTGTCTTTAACGCAGTCTGTGTAAGAGCATGCGCTTGAATGCTTCTGGCAGGTGGGTGGGATAGCGTGTACTTCCACTCTGTGTGATACACACCCATGTCCTTAATCTTCATTCAGCCAGTTGTTCATCTTGCAAGTTTTCTGTGTTGCCAGAGCAGAGCAGTGTGAACTCTGGGAAGTGCTTGTCAGAGCTCAGCACAGAAGATGAGGCTGCAAAACCGTGAATGTGGAATGTGTGAAGCTCCTTAAAGAACTGGCTTTGGGCTGATGGGCCAGGGGTTAGTTTGGTCCCTGCTGATAGCACGTGGACTTGTTTATCCTGCAAGAGCTGCTGTGGATGGAATTTTTGGGTCACCTCCTGCTGGTTTTATGCTTTATTATGCAGTACTAATGTAAAGAAATTTGTTGAGTTTTATGCATATTTTTTATTTTGTACAGATTTTAATTCTGTGGCTTGTTTGGGGATGATGTGATGTAATGGTCATAGACCAGGCCAAGGTAAACAGGCTTTGTATATTAATGTTACATAGATTGCATGCCAGTAAAGTCAGTGAGGGTTGTGTTTCCAGTTTTGTCCCTCGTACTTTTCCTTCCCCAAAACCTTCCCCCCCCCGCCCCTTTTTAATTTACATGTTTACTTTAAAAGGGGGTGGAGAATGGGCGGGTGGAGAAACACCTCAGCATTTGAAATAGGTGCACATCTCTTCACCGAGTACTGCTGCCACAGCTGAGGGTGTTCAGCATCACAGGCTGTTGAGGCAGCAGGGTGTATGCATGAGAGCGAGGTGGGGGAAGGATACCCTCCAGAATAGCCCAAAGAGTGCTATACAGCCAAAACAAGTATATTTCTCCCTGTGTGAGAGCGGCCTTAGCCCAGCCAGCTGTTTTCATTGTGCACAGAAATCAGTCAGCGTCCTCTAGTGGTGTATTTTGCTTTGGTTTGCTGTATCAAGAGATTTCTTCGCTGCTCTTGGCCCCAGGGACAAAGTTATTAACTTGCAGCGGCCTCTCTGCCATGTGCCTGTGTGAGGGGAGGTCCAACTGAGTCTGTCCCCCATCTAGTGTGGGGACAAGCTTCTTTGGTGCCTTTGTTCCAGCCTAAGAAAGATGGCTGAGGTTGCATGTGTCTCACCCACTGGTTTTGTCCCTCCTCCTTTCTCTCTCTCTTCTGTTGTTGTTGTTTGTTTTTTCCCCCTACGATGGAGTCCTGTTCTGTTGTTTCGCTCACTGGCTGTTGCAGCAGAGGGCTGAGAGGGAAACAGCAAATTTTGCTCTTGAGCATCCTGATGGATTAGGCACCAGAGAGCTGAAGCAATGCCTGAAGGCTTGCTGGTCTGACTGGTGAGACACAGGCAGACACCAATGCACAGAAGAGCCATTGCTCTCACTGGAGGACAAGAGGTGCGGCATGGCCCTAGGGTAGATGGCAGAGCTTGGTGTGTGTTACCAGGAGGCTGACCACGTTCCTGGCATACAGGTTGTCCTTGTGGTTAGTGATAATAGGAACAAGTTACCCGAGTGTTCCTGAAAGTGGCTGGAGGTTGCTGCTGGTTTGAACTGCAGCTCCCCACAGTCCCTGTGGTTTGTGGCTGGGTGGCTTACCAGTGGGTGCCAGGAAGGCTTAGACCTGGCTAGTACTTGCTAGAGCTGTTTGTTCTTTCACAGCTTCTGGGCATTTTCTTTCTGTGCTTTGGTTCTCGGTGACAGCCAAAGTTGACATTGGCAGTGATGCAGCATCTGGAAAGTGGCAGTTTCATCTAGGGCATTTCATTTGATCATGAAAAGAAAGTGAGACAGCAGCAGGGCTGATGCTCCTTTTCTGGCAGAGGGTGTGCTGCCTGCCTGGTGTGTATGTCTGTATCACTGACTGGAGGTGGAGGAGGGTTATGCACTGATGCACGCTGTTGTGCTTCTGTGGTGTTTCCCACCTGTGCTTGATGATGACTTAATGCTGTGCTCTTCCCAACAGCTTCTGCCACTTCCTAGCAAGTACTGCAGCTGTGCCTCTCTGCTAGAAATGAGCTCTCTTTTTATTAGTTATGATGTCTCTGAAATTCAGGCATAAAGCAAAAGCAAAACTCCATGTTTTCCTTTCTGCGAAGGATGTGACTTACTTCATGCAGGTTAGTAAACCAGGAGCATTTACAGGGCTTCTCCTTCCCAAGGTGGGACGGGACATCTTGTGAAACAGGTGGCTCTCTGTTCTCTGCAGGGCAGCTTGTTGGACGCTGCTAGAGGATGCTGTTGGAAAGACCATAGCACTGTGGCTTCTACTGGGAGCAGTACTTGCCCTGAGAGTGTAGAGTCACTGAATGAGCACAGCAGCATTTCAGGAAGCGTTACAAACCCCATGCTGAGACTTCTGTTCCTATGTTGACAACAATGGCAGCGAGAAATGTGCAGAGCTGTTGCACTCACTAGGGCAAGTATTTACAGCCCTAATTTCTAGAGAAGATGGTGGTATAAACTGAGCACTAGCAGGGAGATGATGGGCTACAGATGATGGGGTGCCACTTTCAAGCATTTACTGTGCTTACAGGTATATTCACCTTCCTCACCTTTTGGCATTTCTCAGTATTAGGCATTGCCACATTTTGTGGATAAAATGCTATTACACAGAGGTCAGAATAGTGCAAGAAAGGAACAGTTTGTGGGGCTTTTTTTGTTGCCCCCCCTCCTCCCAGTAGCTGAAGTCAGTGTGTAGTAACAGTCCTATTGATCTACTTTTGATTTTGAAATTTCAAGAATAGTGGGACCCCCACCTCATACGCATGGGAAGGTTGCTGAAAGCTTGATGCAGCCAAGGGTTTCCAATTGCTGTTACAAAGAGTACTTCACAGACCATTGGTGTTCTGCTGCTTTCATTCAAAAAAACCCCAACCACCCATGTGTTTTGTGCAATCTCCTGCCCATGCAGGAAGTGATTTTTCTTTGGTACTCTAAACATACTAATTTTATTAGCACCTTTGCTTATTACAAGACATATTACAAAACAGTAAATTCAGCAGCAGCCTGTTGTCCAGAGGTAAGCCTACACCCAGCATCCTGCTGAACACCAACGTGGTGACTCTGCTGAAATGTGTGCAGTACCTTTGTTCCTGTTTCTCTTAAAACCTCAGAAGAATCCTACCACTATTGACTAATGAGGAAGAGCTGTGTATAAATTCATTTCCATTACAGCGCCTTGCTAAAGTGCTGACATGTCTTGAGATTTTTTTGTAAAGAACAAGTGCTTCTTTTCACATTTGAAAAAGTGTCTTTTGCAACTTGCATGGACAAGTAGTTTCTATGAATTCTCCGGAAATGTCAGTGTCTAACATGGATTTTGTCCATGCACTTTTTTCTGAAAGCAGATAGCCCCACCCACCCCCCACCTTTGGTTTGCAGTCAGAGAAGCACGCTGTGCTTTCGCTTTTGGCACTGCTGAGGCAGTGGACGAGTGCAGAGCCCACTGTAAATGACCAAGTCTGCAAGACTCTGGGGAGCTGTATGCCGCCAGTAACGTTTTATTGTGTGTGCCATTTGAACCACCTTCCAGTGAGTGCAAAACCCAATTTTTAAATTTTTTTAATTGTACTTGGAATTAACTGTTGCTGTGTACTAAACCCTCTTGTTACGAGCCCTAAATAAAAAGAACAAAGCACACACCATGTGTTCTGTGAGCGTGCCACTGCCGCGTCACATTCCTTGTCTTTGGCTACAGACTTTTCAATACAAGGAGGACAGGCATAGTCGCTTGCAGGAGCCCTGCCCCAGAGGAGCTCTGAGCGCAGCACTTCCCACAGCAAAGGTATGACCATTGGCACCCAGCCTGCTGCCTTCAGCAGCTCCTCTCTCCGCTTCTGTATCACTACTCATTTCCTTGTAATCACTGCTAATGTAACACCTCAAATCTCTGCTGTAAAAGCTGATGACTGATGCAGGGCCAGGCTGCGAGTGTGCCCCAGGAGGAGGTGAACGTGGCTGAATTCCCTAGAGTGGACCCCAGAGAGGGGCTGCAGGAACACTTACCAGCCAGCAGCTGTTCTTGCGTGAGCAGAGCTGTACGGGACCCTGCACGCCTGAGGGAGGAGGCTGATGGAAAGGGTGAGCCTTCACACTGGGTCCTCTTTAGAGCTGTAACTGATGTGCACCATGTTACTGGTACAGCCAGCTCTGACCCAATGGAAAGAACTGTGCAAAGGAACAATAAAAAGCAATTTTATTGAGAGTGAGCACATAAATGGTAACCTGTAGGCCATCAGCTATCTGATCCCCCTACAGAGGGGATGCCCTGAGAACACAATGTGGGTTCTGAACTCATGAAAAAGGAAAATGGTAAGACAGAGGATTAAAACAGGTTATTAAATTTAACTACATCTTTATTGAATTGTGCATATTCCATTGTATAATGATCTATATTGGGTACTCTATAATGTATTTCTTTTGTCCTCTCCCATGCTTAAAAAAGTATATTTATACATATATTTATATATATTTATAATATGGCAAAGCTCCCCCCAACCTGAAGCTATCAGTCTAAAAGAGCTTTGATTTTTCTTTTTGGAAAGGGAAGAAGAGGGGAGGCAATCCCATTGAAAGATAAAATGTGCAATTTTTTTTTTTAAAGCAGTAAACATGAATGTTATTTACAGCACTCAGCACAAGTTTGCTGCACAGACAAATCATCATTGCAATGACACTTTTTTTTCTTACATTTGCATCCCCAGTATTATACAGAATATCATCAGTGGCTGCTAACAATTATTGTAAGCCGTAAACCAAACTGCTGCTCCGGTTAATTTCTGGTCCACTGCAGTCCACTAGAAGGAGACCTAAGATTTGCAATTACAACTCGTGACAAAGCATTTAGTTTTCCTTTTAGAAGTACAAGCTTTATAGTGCTGCACCGTATCGGCAGCAGGGAGCCTTGGGCACAGGTTCATTTGCTAAACTGTCCCTTGCCCCTGCCCCTTGCAGATGTGTACCCGGTTACCAGCGCTGGTTACAGGCAAGAGATGCACAACACCTAACAGTGGCAGCCCTGTTCTCTTGCCAAACAGCTGCTGCACATCGGCAGCATTTCAGCTCCTGGCAACTTCGCCTCAGGAGAGGCTGGTGCAAGCACATCTGTGTACCTGGAATTCAGCTCTGAATGCATCTTTGGCATCTTAGGAAAGGTGGGAGGAAACTATTTTCCACTGTAGGGAACAGTAGGTTCAATTCCTAAGTCTCCTAAAAGACAAGTTGCCCTTAAGCATTTAAATAAGGTTTTTTTTTCCAAAAATCTGTTACTCAAGGTCCTTCTCGCTCATTTCCTTCACTCAGTCCCTGCCATGGGGGATTGCACATGTAACATTAGTTCCTGTTCCACCTGTTCTTCCAAGTTCTCTAGCTCTCCTCACCAATGATACACACTTCTGATGAATGGAGAGCTGAACAAATCCTTGCCCTGTTGAGTGCTTCAGAGCACGAAATAGTCATCAACCCAAATTGCTATTTTTTCTCATGTTAGTGGCAATTAATTTACATTGTGAGGGATAAGCATTGTCACCTTATTTGCAGGTTAGTGTCTTAAAGTTTTCAAAACTAGACAAAGCCTGTGACTCATTGGATCACAGTATTAGTGAGTGCTGACCCCTGCAACATAATACTGGTTTTTGTCAGTCTTCATGGGCTTTTTTAATTGAAGGAGAAAAAAGAATTCAGAAAGGAAAATTACTCAACTTTATACAAACTTATAATTCCAAAATAAAAGCTTAAAGCCCACCAGCACATTACAAAAAAAAAAAANAAAAGTCTAAGAGAAACTATCCTCTGTAGTGTTAAATCCTCTCTGGTTTGGAGTCTGCCCTGATTGTGTGAGGGAATGCAAAGCGAAACACCAGAAGCCACAAATGGGCTTTGGGAAAACATCTCCTCCCCCAAAGAAGTAAGACTCCCCTCACCTCCAAATGAGGAGCGCTGTTTGAACGAGTACGTAATTGACACCTTAACAATGAAAAAAGAAAAAAAAAAACAACAAAACCAAAACCCATATGTTCTGGCTGCATCCCCCACTACTTTCTGTCAGGAATTTATATTGCTTTCCTGGAGTGCAACTGATTTTAATGTGACTCTGTATTTGAAGTAATACTCATAGTAAGACCCAGTTATAATCTTTTTTTTTGAATAAGAAATAAATTTACCTGCAATGATACCGCTGAAGTAAAACAACTTAGTTCTATGCAGTTTTCTGTAATAAGCAGAAATTGCCCTTCTGCTGTTGAAATGGCACTTTTGGTTCCTTTAACTGTGGAAAAAATAATTTTAACTCAGAGGAAAAACTGGCCATGCTTTCTCTCTGAGCTGATTTGAGTTATGTGGTTGCCTACGGGCACAGAAAGAATTAGAAAATCTTTAAATGTGCAAGTCCAGAACAGTAAATCTTAAAATGCACTTGTTGAAAGAACTGCTCCCTCTCCATCAGACCTGAAACCAAAGTGATCCAGGTACCTTCACTTCGTTTCCCTGATGTGTCAGTCAGTCACTGTTGCCCTGCAGGAAACTGCAGAGTAAGTTCAGGAGAGGAGCTCTTCTTTGGCTTTGAGGTTGTGCACCAAGTCTCAGAGCAAGTGGTGGTTTGCCACAGGAGGAAACCACTGCGCAGGGGGAAGCAGGATCTTTCCTCTTCCATAGAAAATAACAGGATTATTTTATTGTGAGACTCGTGCCTAACCTCCTCCCCACCTACAGGTTTTAAAGACTAAACAGAACCTCCAGCATGTCCACCTCAAGCATGTTACCTATGGTTTGTTTAGAACCTATGGGTTTTGGGCTTTTTGGTTGGTTGGTTGGTTGGTTGGGGTTTTTTTTAATAATTTCTCCCTGCTTTCTGCACCTGTGCTGCAGGCACAGAGTAACCTGGCCAAATGGGGGGGGACATTGCTGCTCCCAGAGGTGGACCCTACTGCTGCATGGCAGACAGGCAATGAAGACCAAATCTGGAACAGATTAACAAATGCAGCTGTATGCTCTCAGCTGCCTCTGCAGCAGCAGGACTTTCCCCAACACGCACCTTGACAAGTGTCAAAGGCCATACACTTCATCATGTAACACAACTACAGCTGTACTCTCTTAGTATTTTAGGATCAAAGCATCTTCTAGCTTTGTGTCCAGAGTATGAACGCCCAGCTCTCACATGCTCATTTTAATAGTGACAAAAGGATTGCAGCCCATGCTTGTAGCAGGAAGCTTCTTGCTGCGTGGCTGAGATCTGGCCCCTTTGTTTTCTGATTTAAGTAAATAAATCGGTGCACTCAGGGGGGAAATAACTTACTTGCAAATAAGGCATAAATACTTACTGTCACAAAAACAGTAAATATACCGGAAAAGCAAGTTACAATGAGGGGTCTCATAAGCTGAAAAGGCAACCAGGTTGTCTGAACCACACTGTAGCATAATTTCAGTGCTCGGCTGAGAGAAAACAAGTTGCAGCCACTCACTGTACTTCTGTATCACTACTGGCTTAGGAAGTAAGTTGTAACAAGAAGGAATACAGGGTGCCACCTTTGCTGACGCTCATTCTTTTTGCTGCAAACTTAAAGAGTCAAACTTCTGCCTCCCAGCAAGCTGGGCAGCAGCCACAGAATCACAGAATAGTCAGGGTTGGAAGGGACCTCTGGAGATCATCTAGTCCAACCCCCCCGCCAGAGCAGGGTCAACTACAACAGGTTGCACAGGACACCGTCCAGGCGGGTTTTGAATGTCTCCAGAGTGGGAGCCTGCAGTAGTAGGCGTGGATTCATTGTCTAGGGAGAGATAGTAGGTAAATGAACTTGGGCACTGGAAAATGAGAACAAAGCTCAAATGCCTCTGAAGAAATTGCACTCACAACATTGCTCTGCTGAGTCCAAGCCCAGAGGTACCCGCACTGAATGAACAAAAGAAAAAAGGGCTGGAACTGACACACACCAGTGGAGCTGTCTTGGGGGGGAAAGAAAAACAGATGGGGCAAGCAGAATCCCTGACTGCTCTCACGTGGGAGCACACGCTGCATCAGCTCAGATGCTTCTTGCCAGGGAGTAGGGAAACATGTCCAGTCACCTATCATCAATAACCGCTGGGGAGTTACCACTGTATCTGCACACCTTCTGCCCCACTGGTGGGTATGAGCCCCAGGAGCTGCATACAGCACAAAGCAGCAGGAGGACCAACGTTGAAAATTACAGCACCCATGAATTGCAGTATAGCTTAACAAGCTTCCTGGGAAGTTATTTGTCAGCTACACTGAGCATGCTTAAAATCAACAATGCAAATGCTTTTAAGGACACTTTTTAAGCACAAAAATAGTAGAAACAAAACTTTGTGAACAATTTGAAAGATACAAAAAAGTGCCTTTCCATAGCAGTGCTTTTTAAAAATGCACACAATGGTATATACTCTTATTGCTCAAAAAAACTAGTCTGAAATATTAAAACAATTTCCAGAGGTGCTGAAACAGATTTTAAAAAAATCATATGAAACAGGTCAGCAAAGACAGCACCATTAATTTGTTTCTTTTCATGATGCACTTATTTAAAACTATATAGTTATAGATGTGTCATTTTTTCCCCTCTAATTAGCAAAACTTTTTTCCTATTCATAAATTATTCACAAAGACATTTATTATTCAGATTTTTTTTAAAAAACACTTTATAAAAAAAAAAAAGGACTGGGGGGCACTGTCACAATAGTTCTTAAATCTATCAGCCTGAATTACGGTAATGAGATTAGTTTCCATCTTTTTTACGTGCTTGAGGATACTGTCAGGTCAAGCCACTTCCTTTGTTTCATTCTTTGGGGAAAGGAAAGCATTTAAAATTTGCTTGTAGAGAGAAGGTAAACAAACAGTAAAATCATTTACCGTCTGAGCCATGACAGTATCCTCACGGTGACGAGGGAAGTTGTAACAACTGAAGATGGGGTAGGTACAGTCCAGGTATTTTAGTTACTGTTACAAAGGTTGTGTACCACTACCCTGTAATGAACATGCATGATACATAAGACCGCTTACACTAACTACACTACCTTATCACAACGTCCCAGTATGTGGGTAAGACTGTACAATCAAGCTACTGACATACAAGAAAAAGGACTCTGGTACATGATCTGGTGATTGACTGGGAATTGGTGGCAAACAAAAAACACAACGCAAATACGATAGTCTATTTCGTACTCACATGGGCCCTAAAATTAAATTATTAGCAAATGTTACTGCCTCTTAAGGTTGGGGTATTTTTCCAGTCATCTCCCTTGACTGCTAGAAGTGCAACTTTGTAACTACCAGGTCGCAGTCTCTGGTGGGTCAAAGAAAAGAGAGAATTCCCACTGTGCTTTGCCTGGAATTAGCACTTCCTTCTCTCTTTCTAGAAGTGAAAGTTTTCCTGACAGTTTCTCATGAATTATAAACAATACTTTCTTTAAATGTTTCCAAGACCCTGTTTTTCGTAAAGATAATACACCTTATCAGGCACAGACAACATGAGACTGTACGCTGTGTATGCCTGTGTGAGAACGCCATGCTCTCTACAGAAACCTACCTGTTCATGCAGGGAAACAATTACACGTACGAGTGATGTATCGGCATGGGTCAGCCTTGTAGGTCAGCATCGATTGCAGGAATCCTGGCAGCTTTCAGAAGGGGTTAACACAAATATGTTCATCTTGAGCCACGGAAACAAATGATCGAGCTTACTATAAAGTTAGAATGCATAATGGATTGGAATAACGTTATTTATCCTACTTACTGCATGGACAAATAACTTTGAAATAATTTGTAGCAGTGTATATTGTTAAACTATTTGGAAGGGAGGGGGAGGCTCTTTATAGTATAAATATATTTCACTCCAGCCCACTATATATAAAATCTATTTTCTTCCTCAGAACATACTCATTTTCAGTAGTATTATGACCAGAATGTTTTGGTATGTTGCATCTCTACTTTTCAATCAATGGACAATGTACAGTTACCAGCAGAACACCTCAGCTCTGCACCATTTACGCACCACAACCTGCCAAAAGGTTTGTGGGTTTTTGTTTTGGTTTGGTTTTTTTTCTTCCTTTCTTTAAAGTGCCCCCTACATCTTCATCTTTGCGGTAAGATTTGACTAATTACAGAGTCCGGTTCCAGATAATATAGTGACTGAAACAATAAATACGGTTCTACAAAAACATTCTGGTTATCTTCTATAATTGCGACAAAATGTATCACAATATATTATATACCTATACTTATAATACATGCACAAACATGTCTCACGTGGACAGACACTACAAAAAATTATCTTCCCCCCTCCCCTAAATGCAGAAAAAGTAAGAAAATGGGGTTTTGGTCCAATCCATATGAAGGGTAAAAGAAATGGAAGGGGTAAGTCAACGCCTCTCTACCCACTTTTCCCAATAAAATATGAACACCCCCAAGCCCCCAACTTTTTTGGCCTAGCCGTGAGGGGAATGTCTTTACATTTAGCCTTAGCTACAGTTTGAGATCACCTCTTTCGATGGGGCTATCGTCCACGTCCCCACATTCTCTCCAAGTGCGCAAGACCACAGGTTGGCTGATCACAGAGCAGCCCACAAGTCACGCAGAGCACTGGCCCCTGGGGACCGACTACCAGTCCCGTGACAGCTTGGTGTTCTGATCCCTTTTGGGAGGTGCGGGGGGAGGCCCCCTCCGTAATGTTGCATAGCCGGATATATGACTGCCCCCGAAGCTGCTCGTCTTCTGCTGGTCAGCCAGCAGCTCTGGTGGAGGTGGAGGCAGGGCCATGTCGTCCATGGTGGCTGTGGGCTCTGTTCTGGACATCCGTGCAGAGGAGAGGGAGCCATGCCGGGTGATGGATTTCCGCTGCAGCGTCCGGTTGAGGTCTGCCAGGAATCCCGGCTGAACACTAAGGCTGGACTTGGGTGAAGTGGGCACTTGAGGGGCAGCTGACCCTGGTGGCTCTGCAACCTCCGCCTGCGTCAGTCGAGTGCTGTCGTTCCGCTTGGGACGTGTGGGTGGTGGGGCTTTTTTCACAGATGGTTTTGACCATGCCTGAGGCTGGGGATTGACAACAGCGACTTTTGGGGAGGTGCTGCCTGAAAACACAGATGGGATCTCAACTGGTGGGAGAGGAAGATCTATTTCAGGTGGAGGTGGTGGAAAGTCTGAATCAGATGGTGGTGAAGGGAATTCGACCACAGGTTCCTTCCCAGACACACCTGAAGCAGGAGCCTTGGCAGGGACCCCTCCTTGAGGAAGGACAACGGGCAGGCTCACCCCAGAAAGGCTGAGCTTTCCTGGCTTTGGAGGGGCTGGAGGAGGTGATGACTCCTTGGAAGGAGACCCTGACGGCTCTGGTGGGTGTGCAAATTTGCTGACAAGGCGGTCCACTGAAGGTCTCTTGGACTCATGGTACTCAGTGGAGCTGGTGGACTTGATGCTGGAGTTTCGCTGAGGTGTTGGAGGTGGTTTCTTCCCTCCAGGGCTTGATGTCTTGCTGGTCTTTTTGACTGGAGACCCTGATTTGTCAGGGGGGGGAGAACCTGCAGAGGAAGCTGGGGAAAGAGGTGGAGGAGGAAACACTAAGCTGCTCTCTGGTGGAGGAGGGGGGAAATCTGGTGAGGGAGCAGAAGCGGGCTGCCATTTGGGCTTTGCCTTTACTGCGGGAGGTGACTGTGGAG
>VZSZ01000054.1:281703-337262 GCA_013398815.1 Ibidorhyncha struthersii | reverse complement strand
ATAGGGGGTCGCCACTTTTGTCTGTGGGGACACAGGAGGTGCGACAGACATGAAGGGCCGACCCGCAGGCTCCATTCGGGCCTATTGGGAAGGGATTTTTTGTGAAAGTGGAAAGGGAGAAAAAGAAAAAGATAGAGACGGAGAGAGGGAGGGAGGGAGACAAAGAGATTATAAAGTCAAGGTCTGAATGTGCCTGTCATTAAAAATTAAGTGGCAGATTACAGCATGCAGGAAGTATTAGCAAAACAATGCAGCAAGAGACAATGCCATACGCTGACAAGCCTGGAGCGTGCAGTCTGACCGGGCAGGCAGGGAGGGGAGCCGGCAAGACTCGGTGGAGCCAGGCCTACTCCAAGCTAGGCTGAATGTCAGAGAGAAAATACGCCAGCCTTGTCACTCCTGTGGGGCAGGCAGCTGCACCCAGTGAGAATCGCTGGTCCTCCTCTGGGCAAGTATAATGAACCCAGAGCACCACAGGCCATGACAGAGGATGTCAGGCAGAGCGAGAGACTCTGCAGACACCTCCTCAGCTCCGTAAGGCTAGAGTTAAACCATACATGGCCCCCCAGAGCATCTGTCAAGCCTTTACGCTGGTTAGCTCAGGCCTCACACTGTTCGGTGTTACAGAATGCAGAAATCCTGAACTGCTCTAAAACACGTGAACAGCAAGCTCTATGCAGGAATATTACTGAGATTCTTCCACTCCACATGCTCTGATAGTCAAGACTGGCAAGGAAAAAAAATGAGGAAAAAGAGGGAGAACTGAGGTTTCCTAAGAAAATTTCCCCACAAGGAAATGTTTAGAGATCCGCAAAAGAAAGTTAGCTTGGGAAAGAAAAGCTACACATGCAACTATTATGTCAAGTAGAAAAAAGAAAGGAAAGACAGGGAAAAGCTGACTAAGGGAAGGAGCAATGGGAAAGCAGCAGGCAATGTTTTAGTCTATTTGGTGGGTTTTGCTCAAGTTAAATTGCTTCTTTAAAATTGCAAGCCTACATTCCTGTAGAAAATTAAAAAGATAATTGCATTACACGGGTTTATAAACATCCTCCTAATACAAAGTGGTTTGGCTACAACCGAAGTTGCGAATTTCAGTGCGCAGCATAGAAACATGCCTTAGAAATGCAATATCAACATGGCAACTGACCACACTGAGTCCCTATACTTCATTAGTAGATACTTTGCCACAAGTTAGCCCAGTTAAGCTCATTTGCATTGTATGAGCAGGTTTGCATATTGCTTTGTTCTAAACACAGGTGCACAGAGTTTCTATATGCGCAGAAGAACACCAGAAGGATTAGAGTCAGAAACAACAAACAGTGATTTACAACACATGTAGGGTGTGCCTCTACCTGTCACATTAGGTCTGGAAGGCAAGAGTGTAACAAAATTCTGGAGCTAAGTCAAGGTATTCACATAACAAAACAGAAGAGAAATCTTCATCTCTTGCAAGTGTTAGTCTGTAAATTACCATTCTCCCAATCACCCAGGTTAATGAATTTTCAAGTAGCACCACCTGACCTTAATCGTGCCCAGTATAAGGCACCACGGGTGTGCTGACCTTAGCTGTGCTGAGCTTCACTTTTGACACCTGAGATGGCAAAAGGCAACAGGAAAAATAAAAGCGGCATAAAACAGAGAGGAAGACCAAGGCATAACAGAATAGCTATCCCTGAACGGCAAGACCTTGGAGAATCTTGAATTTGTCACCTAAAGCACACACAGTGAGCACGCATTCTGATGCCTGTTGTAGCATCCCACTTGAAATAATGTATTCAAAATCTAACAAGCAAAATGAGACATGAGAGCTTCACTGCCCAGCTGTGAAGAATGTGAACAGATGAACAAAGTATTCTTTGGGCAAAGAGCAATCTTTCAAAATACGAAATGGACAGATTACTTGCATTTTGGGAAAGGTGTTTTCTTTTAATCTTAGATATATTTGAAACAGAGGAATTTTCCTCATATCCATTGAAGACAGTAATTTTCGCAATGAGCAAATCAAACACTCAGGACAGGGAAAATAATATTGTGCATCTGAGGACAGGGAGTCCCTCCCATCTCCACAGAATCCAATTAAATTTCCACAATCAGAAAGACATTCAGTGATACGTTTTTTATAGAAGTTTGAAACAGATCATTGTTCTGGTTCGTCCAATGTGATGTCACAGAATCACAGAATGGTCAGGGTTGGAAAGGACCTCTGGAGATCATCTAGTCCAACCTCCCCGCCAGAGTGGGTCACCTACAGCAGGTTGCATAGGACAGTGTCCAGGTGGGTTTTGAATGTCTCCAGTGTGGGAGACTCCACAACCTCTCTGGGCAGCCTGTTCCAGTGCTCTGCCACCCTCAAAGTAAAGAAGTTCCTCCTCATGTTAAGATGGAACTTCCTATGTTCAAGTTTGTGCCCATTGCCTCTTGTTCTATCACTGGGCACCACTGAAAAAAAGACTGTTCCCATCTACCTGGCACCCTCCCTTTAAGTTTATAAGCATTGATAAGATCCCCCCTCAGTCGTCTTTTCTCGACACTGAAAAGACCCAAGTCCCTCAGCCTTTCCTCAAAAGAAAGATGCTCCAATCCCCTAATCATCTTCATAGCCCTTTGCTGGACCCTCTCCAGCAGTTCCCTGTCCTTCTTGAACCGGAGAGTCCAGAACTGGACATGACACTCCAGATGCGGCCTCACCAGGGCAGAGTAGAGGGGGAGGATGACCTCCCTCGAGCTGCTGGCCACACTCTTCTTGATGTCCTTCTGTGTGTCTTGAAAAATTACTTATTCCATACTATCAATTCATATTTGTAACATGCATCTTCTTAATGACTATCTGGAACTCTCAGAAACACTATAAAAAGAACAGTATCTATTTTTTAAAACAGTAACCACGCTATTTTTTTTAGCTGTTTTTCCTAGGAAAACAAACTTTTGCAACTGAACTGTTTGCTATCTCTCTTCCTATGCTGGTTGCTTCTGGGTTAGTTAGTAAATTTCAGTCAAATATGACAGACCAAAAGAAATCTCAATATATTTTCAACTTCAAGAAATTGTTGTAAAGTTACTGGCACCTAGTAAATGAAGGAAAAACAAGTAGAACTCACCAATTTTTAATCTGTTGAGCAGTTAGCCACTGGCCAACCAGCGTAACATCCAGGCTTGCTGACCAGCCAGCCCCAATGTCATCTCCCTGCTGCATGCCCTGCTCTGCCCTGCTTGCTGAAGGGGATGAGATGAGGGTGACAAGGTAGGAGACAGCTGTCGCAGAAGGGGAAGGGACATGCTGGACAAGTGTCCATTAATTCTGCCACTTGCAGCAACCTGCCCGTATGAACTTCTTAAGCCAGCTTTGTCACCAACGCGCTGTGGAATAACCACCTCTGAAACAACTGTTTTGAGACTAATCTGCATAAACCAGCGTGTCTCAGCATCACTGCAACTGCAACTACCTTTTAATGTAAATTACAATTCTTTCAATACTTGTGTTTCTTTTCTTGCCACACAGTTCGAAATTTTCCACTGCCAGTCTGATTTATTAAAGTTCCTTGAACCAGACCTGTACAGGATGAAAAAGCATGTACTGTAGTTTCACTGACGGTAAATTTGTCACCAATTTACTCATAATTTTTTAACATGGCTTTGAATTATAATTTTACATGGTTCATTTCATTTGGATTCTTTGGAAGTCTTAGGGCAATCCATTCACCTGTGTTATGCACAAGGAAGAGAAATATACCTTTTCTTGGACTTGTGCATAGAAAGGAATTAAAATTGATGAAATCTTGAAACATGGATGGCCCTCAACAGGGAGCAGTCTGAATATTTTATTTTTAAAATGGCTTTAATCAGATAACATAAACATTCTTGGGGTTTATTTAAACGAGCAATTGCCAGCAGCACTATGGACTTCATAAGAACAGTGACCTCACTGTGGTAAACTTCAAACTTTTCTTTAAAAGCTCACAAAGAGTATAGCAGCAAGGTTTTCACATTAAAATCAAAACTTTAGGAAACAGTAACATTACAGTTCTCATAGCAGTACTCTCACTTCTGTCAGACACATGCTAGACAGACTCAAGTGCCTTATCTTTTGCATCGACCCCAGTCCTGCAGAAATGATGCATCCTGTAGACATACACAAGCCATCTGCTGATGAACATGCACTCATGCAGTAGAAAAATTTGGATCACATTTTATCAAGCTACATTCCTGGTCTGACTACTACATCAATATTACACCATTTCCAAGCCAGCAGGCAACTGCAGGAAAGTTATGAATCCCCAAAAATGCAGCCACGTCACCTTTCACATTGCGCCACATGTGCTTTCTTATTTGAAAATGTGATTTTGTGTCTTATTTTTAGTTATTTATCTGATGCACCAATGCCAGGTACAGTGACCCGTGGTTTTAGTTTTATAAAGCTTGCTTCTCTAGCTTGAACCTGGGGTCTTGGAAAGTTTCAAAATTGACAGGCGTGAAGATAGCTTCACATAGCATCGTGCCAATGTACTTCCAGAAAGGACAGAAAACTATCCAAACCACAACAGACCGGAGCCCCAGGCTTCAATGGGTTAAAACCTTTTGTAACTCTCTACCAGCAACAAGAGATATCAAGTCTTCCTCAATCCACAATTGCTGTCAATTTTAGTACTTTTGCTTTGACCATATCTATGGTTACTGTCTCCATTTCCACCAAACATAACAGAAAATATTTGAGTAAAAACTACTAGAGTACTTCTTAAATAGATATACCTGCCTTCAGGTCTCAGTCATTCACATCTTTCCAATGGAAAAGATGTGGCTCAGTAACTGGAGAAAGATCTTAGTGAAAGAATTTCATTCAACTTGTTAACAGCTGATCTTTTTATTTTGTCTTTATTCAACATTAGTTAATAGGATTCTATGGGAAGGGCTGTATCACGCCTTCAAAGAACAGAGGGCTTCTGTGCACACAAATAAAAGCAAGAACAGAAAGTTCCAGGGCTGAATTCCCTGAAAAAGTGATTCCTGAGAAAACAATTATATGGCAGTGTATGTCAATAACATAGAGTAAAATAGAGAAGAAATCCCGAGAAGAAATCCCACTTGAGACAGAAGTGGAAGAGGTATCACTCTGTCTCGTACATTTTGTTGGGCGTTGGCTCTCAAACTAAAGTCGTCTTGTTACCTTGCTGGATTCCTCCAGTTGAGTGCCTCGTTTC
The DNA here is from genome assembly GCA_013398815.1 of Ibidorhyncha struthersii. Taxonomy (NCBI): domain Eukaryota; kingdom Metazoa; phylum Chordata; class Aves; order Charadriiformes; family Charadriidae; genus Ibidorhyncha; species Ibidorhyncha struthersii. The sequence goes on along the minus strand of VZSZ01000054.1, from coordinate 332,067 downwards.
CAGGCCTCGGAGAACATGGAGCTGACAATACTTTGGGAACGGACATGTCCAGCTGGCTGGGTGTCAGAAACTCCACTGTCAGACTGATTAGAATGATTTGATTGAGATTCTGTTCAGAAGAAAGTTAAGAAACAGTTAGCGTATGTTTCTGAATGTAAGAGTAAAGTTGGTGTCCTTATAATGCAACTCTGTGTGACATTTATTGGTCACACTTGTTAAACATGTTACCCACCAATGGACATTGTTCCCACTAACTACTGCATAAACTCTAGCTCACATCCAGGCCATCGCTGCCTGGAATCTCTCCAGCACTCCCTCTCAGCACAACCTTAGAAACAGACACTGGACATAAGCTGAGGACAGGAACTACGCTAGCCAAGGCAGCAGTCTGCTTCTGACTCCTCTATTCCTCAAGGGAAGAGAAGGAACGATGCGCATCCTGCAGCTAACGAATACAGGCGATGCTCTGGGTCCACAAGGTATCTTAAAAAGACCACAGCAGTTACTGCCAGACCGATTTAGCCAGCCTGGCACCTGCCTTCTGTGTAGTCTCAAGGTGTCCTGTGGAAAAAGAGCATCTAGGCACAAGCTGGACTGTATCTCTGGCAGAACATGCCTGGCTGGTGGGCTGTGGCTCAGCTACCCACAAGACGACAAACTTTATCAGAAAAACACCCAGCTTGGATGGAGAAATTGTCAGTAACTGAGAATTTCCTGCTACAGCTGGCAAGCTGTTCCACACAGTTGAAAAAATATGGTGCCTTCCCAGTTAGGATGAATTTGCTTATTCTCACAGGCTACTTCCTGAACCTTTCCAATTCAGTAGCATTACTTCCTGACCTGTATCTGCAATGGACAAAACACTTTCACACAATAAGCTGTTTTCAATAATGAAACTTGCCCCTGAGAGTTCAGAATAAACTGGCGGAGCATCAGTCAGCTCTGAACAGTGAAATGAGGCTACATAAACCATTCACCAATTTTCAAACTTATGTGCTACTGAAAACAGTCCTGGTCCTGCTGAGAGGTAAACCGGAGCATATTACTGCAGGCACACAGTTTGACACAGGAACAGAAACAGTATTTTCAAAGTTTGTCTCTAAAGAGATTGTTTGGATCTTTGCCTTTGGGCAGGGACTATTTCTTATTTTCCAGTTTCAAATATTTCAGTCAACAAAATCAGTTTAAGAGCTATACACACAAGTGTCTATGTATCATTAAAACATAGATTTGATTTCTCTTATCAGATAGGTGAAGCTAGAGGCATCAGGAATTTGAAAGGAAGTTCCCTCTTCTCAACATCAGAAAAACATTATTTTTTGGAGGTGAACAAGAAAGTACTAGATGTTCCAAATACATACACCACTACAAGTAATATAATAAATTAGGGTCTTATATGTTTTTAAATATATATTAAACATAAAGTCTATGTTTTAGACTAAACTTAGCGTAAAAGACTTTGGAGAAACAGTCCATTTCCTGCAATAGTGTCTTCTGAGGTCTCCAGATAGCAGATGATAAAAAAGGTAATCAAATCTTTCTATTACGAGACAGATCACATTATTACCTGGCAAACTAGATGAGCTGGAGCCTGACTTGATACTGGAGCTAGACAAGGAAGTCCAGTCACATGCTGATTCTGTTCTCTTCAGTGCTTCCTGATAGTTCATGTATAACTGCTTCCCATACTAAGCGAAATGACAAACAAATTTAATAACTGCATAGGGTGCGTACCCTTTTCCTACTGAGCTCCACCTCTCGCTTCTCTTTTTCCACCTTTTCCCCCCCCCGAGAGAAACAACAGGCTCTTTGTTAAGGAGCTCAGGCAACATTAATTCAGTGAAAATTTCATTTTGTTTTATTAACAAAAGTGGCAGCTCCCTTCCCCCAACCTTGTGCCTTTTTATCAGTGAATTGCTGAAAGAAAGAAAAACAGTTTAATTATGCTAGAAAAGATAGCAACAAGCAAGCAATAGGCCCATGAATAAACTAAGCCAACTAAGGGGTCTCAGAAAACAATTATATTTTCTCAGTTCTGTGATTTTCCCATAAGCCTTCTTTTTAAAATCTGTAAGGGAGCTGGCTAAAATCTAGCCATGACATCAGTTAGAATTTCATCACGTGACAAAGAGGTGCAGCAGAAACAAGAAGAAAGGGCCCAATTACTGACTTATCGTAACAACGAAGCCTAACAATTTTGCTAGGGAATTAAATATGTAAGAAGATTTTACAGTTCATGTTCATGATAGCTAAACAGAGGGAAGTTAGATTTAGCATGTATTTTGCTAAGGAACTGTAAATGGTTTCAAACAGATAATGACAACAACTCATGACAACAGTGCAGGACTGCCTAGAGGAGGTTACCTTAGCAATGCGGATGCCATTGATCCACTGGTGTAGAGTTCTTACATCATCACAGCAAAGATACTTGATATACTGGGATTTCTTCTGGATCTGAGGATGCTGCAGAAAAAATGTTAATCCTCATCAATATTTTAATAGCTAGGAATGCAAGGAAAGCCATTTATCTGTTGAGATCTATACAGACAAACTTAATGCTGGAAGCTCTTCAACAGTAGTCTGTATTTTGAGCCCACTTAAAAATGTTTTGAGAGTATTTATTCCAGGAGGTGGCAGCGAGGACTGCTTCACACACAGATTGGCAGTGTGTCCAGTGTGCACTGATTTCAGGTTTGAAACGTTAAGAAAGGGTCAATCTTTCAGTATTTTAGTATTTCTACCTACTAACAGAGTCTTCTGTACCTGTAAGGGTCTTTAGAAATCTTTATACTCTCAAGCCAAGTGGTCAGAACAGTCTCAGCTTGGAAAAACCTTTCCTTAACACAAGCAATAGACTGCCAAAGCATCAAGAGTTGTCTCCTTTCACTGCTCTGTGGATTAACTCACCACCTGAGGGAGGCAACTAATATTTGACCTTCCTCTCACACTAAAACAAACTGGAGGAAAACACACACGCTGGTCTTCTCTGCTTTTGTATGGCTTGAGCGAGACACTCCACAAATGACACGCTTTTAAGCACAATTCCATCTGAAGCTCGTAGAGCCTTCGAGGTCCTCACCCTACTGATACAGGGCTCTCATCTAAAATACTTGTTGCTCCCACATGCATGAATAAAAAAGAAAAGGTGCTGTATTTATCTATTCAGCAGTCAAGAAAGAAATGTATATTTTTTAAAACTTAGACACTGGAAATCATTCTGGATGGATTATTCAGTTGTTCCCTGTCCATGCTGTAGAAGTTACATGTCTCACAGCTGTCAGAGCAATGCGCAATACTCAAGTTCTTATAATTTCCTGTGTTAGCTTACAGTTCAGTGACACGGAGTTTTGCTAGGTGATCACAGGTACTTAAGTTTTACTGAAGAGTGTCTGAAACATCTATCAAAGAACTTTCAATCTCTTTCCAGAATATTTTCTCCTGTCGTCTTCCAAACATACTTCAAAATGACCATTTGTCTCCATAAATAGAATATATATAACTTCATTATGATGTTAGACAATTGTTTTCATTTTTCACTACCAGCCTCTTTCACATACATGTTGTATAACAAAGAAGAGTCTACAGAAGCACAAAAAATTACTTCAGTAACAAGCCATCTTTCTCCTGGACTTGTTAAAAAATTTGGCTACATAGAAATAAAAGAACCTCTCAGAAATCTAACATTTATGATCAAAGAGCTAATATTATATACTACAAATGTTATATTTAACAATAGCACAGCATCTGTATTGCACAATAAGGGTTCGAGATAAACAAAGGGAGCAAACATGTAAAGAGAAATCCGTTCTGGACTTCAGTGAGAATCGGCCTTTGAATTTTTATTTGCCATTCACCTCTCCAAAAACATGTTCACGTTTTGGAGATATTTCCCAGCTTCGTGATGCTTTGTGGCATAAAACTGAGTTTCTATTACAAAAACCCTGTATGGCTTCTATACGTTGGTACTAATATAAAACACTGATGTAACATTTTAAGAACTGAGGAAGGCAGAACTCAATCCTACTTAATATGGTAATTTGGTGATTCATCAGTTCCAGACTGAAAACTTTGTCCAAGTTATCTGACTAACTCTACCCCATTAATTTCCTTAAATAAGCCAATAAGGGAGAATTTAGACATGTTAAAATTTGACTTTAACATTTTCATGTCTTCATTTATGCTCAGAATGGCAATACTTTAAAAAAAATCTATTTAGATAATATTTAGTCTGTTTTACTCTGTGTGGTCAACAAGTCTGAAAAAATAATTCACTATTAACCTGTCCAAACGATATAGGTAGAAAATGACATGTAAGCAGAAGAAATCAATTTTCTTCAAGGAATTTATAAATACCTATAAACACTGTCATTTTTGCTTTTAATTGCATTCAATTAACTGTGCCAATGACCTGTAAGAACATGGAAAATATTTACAGTTTCAGCTGTATGCTTTCTCCCTTAATATCATATCCCATATTTGATATTCAGTGTCTACCTCTCAGTGGGTCCAAATGCACATTATCCTGTCTATTGGGAGATTAAATCCTTTTTTTTTTTTTTTTTAACACAGTGGACAGGCTTTATATATATATATGCAAAAAATATACACACTCCAGGCACATAAAACGTTCTAATGTACTGACATATACAACACCACATGAACTACAAATCAGGGAAGGTAAGAGGTCAAAGGAAAACTCTAAGTGCAACTATAGCCATTTCTTGTTACTTGCACCACTTTCAAATCCATGAAGACACTGTACTTGCTATGAATGTACTGTGAAAACCTGTTTTAAAATAGCTTTGTAGCTAGCTACCCTGCAAGAACTGACACCATTTTGAACACTGAGTGGGAGTCAAGAGAGTCTGGGAGATGAGTTGATGCAATTTAAAATAACTTGGAAGTACTCAAGTTATTAATCTCGCAGTTTAAGATCAGGTCACTGCTGTCATAACATTTTTTTCTACTTGTTCTTTCTACCTGTCGTTTATACTCAGAATTCTCTCCCTTTACAGCATCCCACTTCCCTCAGGTTGGGGAATATGGGTAGACGACTCTCTGATTCCAACTTCTGCACAACTCTGGACCTGTGCTCTGAGAAGATGGCAACTCCCTGAAGTTAGCATTTCAAGTGGTACTTATCTCACTGAACCTGAATTGTTGTAAGTTATAGAGTTCCCAAAGGCACAAAAAGAGTTTAGTGTTATGTTTTAGAGTATGATGAACAGTTAAACAGACTGGGACTCATCAGTCTGGAAGTAAGACAATTCAGGGCAATATGAAAACATTTACAAAGTATGAGGAGCATGGAGAACAGGCAACAATTGTTCACTAACTGTTCACTTCTTATACAAGAATGAAGGGAAAATGAAATGGAAAGCAACTGATGGCTCAGACAAGGTGTACTCAACTGCTCTAGCATTCTAGAAGTTTCTTGGAATCCCAAAAGAGACAGGGCATACTCGAAGAGTAAGAATGCACCTATGGTTATTAAACAGCCAAGATCCATCCACTCCCTGACTCCCTACATTTCTGAAGGCTGAAAAAGTGTTCTGTGGAAGTATTTCTGCAAGGCTGTCCTGTACTTCTAATTTTTCCCTAAGCAGCTTATAAAGAAAGGCCATTGTCTGAGAAACCTAGAGTGCTACATGAATCCAGTAAAGCCATTTCTTCTGCTGCTTCTGTGACATTTTTCCTCCCTCACCACACAATCCACATGGATCTTCTGGCAGAAGGAGGAAATCTGTCAGCTTGATGGGAAAGTAAGTGATTCATAGCCATTTCTTCCCTCTGCACTAGTCCCTGCATGGCATTTTCTCATTTGTTTACTGTAGTTCTATCAAGGGGGGGTCATTACAACTCCACAGAAAATGTAGTTAAACACAGCTTTCTCATTGTCTCTGTAACTTATAGCAATTTAGATTTCTCTTTTGCAGAATGAAAACAATTTAGAGATTCACTCTGAAAACTGACAGGCATAGTTTTCCAATTGTTGTATTACTGTAGGAAGTGTAGTCATAATCTATCCCAAGATTAGTATTGTGTTAATTAGCTCTTGCTCACCATTAAGAAGTGTAGTTATTACAAGAGACTAAGATTAGTGTGGAAATGTTTCAAGCTCTTTAATTGCTCGTTTCGGTATCAGAATTTTAAAAGCAATTAACAAGTTACCTTTAGCACTAAACAATAGTCTGTGGGTGCTTTGTATTTGTTCCGATAGTCCTGTCCATAGTAAACATTGACATGATCTAGCTGTAGAAAGCACACGAGATCCCGTGAGACCTATTAAATACAAAAATAATAATTTACAGAACATCTTTATAAGAAAACCACATGCACTGACAAAATCAGTCTAGTGTTAAGTTCTAATACTAATATAAGGTCTCGTTAAGGTCTATTATTAGTTTCAATCTGATTCGAAAACTACCAAAACAAGAAGGAGATACAGCCATACGTAAACTCTTGCATCAGACGTTCATTTTTAACCAGGATATTAATTTCCAAATTCAGTCTGGTTTTTGGTGTTTTGTCTGCATTTTGCCTTTTGACAACATTTTACACTGCACTACTAATGTTTATTCAGAGTTGGTATCAGTAGAAAGTAAATAGGATTGGTTGACCAGGAACTTTTTAACAGCTGCTGGTTACATTTCACCTGGCTAATAATCAAGGTGTCCAAATTCCAGTGTGACCATGAGTATAATTCTAACGATGTTTGGCAGTGATTGTAGGGCACGGAATTTCAACAGGCTATCTTGCATACAGGTTGTTTTAATGAAGCAAAAAGCTGTGGAAAGAACATCTGAGATGTATTCAGCTCTAAAGGGAGCTGATGTGCTGACAGAGATTTCCTCTTCATTGCCAGCTGTGTGGGAAGTGGACTTCCTGTACTGGGGATTGGTTGATGCTGCCAAGACTGATGGGTTCATGGACAACTTGAACTCACAGTAGTTCAGACTTGAAGCTATAATGCATTTGTAGCAGCTTTCTATTTACTTTTCATTATTGATACATACAGAACAGCAGTGAGTGACACTGAAGAAATGGTATTATATTTACTAGTTTCAAAAAAGGTAGCACAAATTGGTCTGGAAAGAATCCCATTTACGTGAACTAACTAAAACCAATAAAATTATGAAGACTGATTGTGGAGTTGGTCTGATAGTTTATGATTGGCAGTTGCAGTGCATTTGGTCCTTCACCTGAATTCTGCTTAAGAAAAGACAGCCTCTTAACTCCACCGATCATTTTTTCTCAAGTGTTTCTGAACACCTAACCCCAAGCTCACTCAAAAAACAGACCCTTGTCTTGTATTTTTAAATTTGGGGTTACACCCTTCACATCAAGTGCTACCACAGTAATCTACACAATACTTCCCTGATAAAGATGCACTTTTAATTAAGGGATGTGGCACTAGGCAAGGCACCACTAAGCCAAAATTTAAGGCTGACTCTTGTCTGCCTGATTTACCAGCATTAAACAAATCAGGGAAACTGCCTTAAAATAGCATACCTTTGCCTTCCCTTTAGGGACGTAGTAGATTCCTGAAGCTCGAAGAAGAAAGTAACGTTTCTTCCAAGACTTTTTACCATCTTCTTTCAGCCACAAAACTCCCTCAATCTCTGGCACAGTTACAGAACTTCCACAGAAACATTCCTGCCAATAATAAACACAGTGGTTTGGGAAGAGAGAAAGAACATACAGCATGCAGTGGGTTGTTCTTAATGACTGAAATTCTGAAACTCTCTAGCGAAGGAATGCACACATAACAGGGACAGCTCTTTTTTCATGTGTTAATACGAATTAGAGATTAATTCTAGAAGCTATAAGGTAGTTCAAACACAATAGGGGATCTTAGCATTTTCTCAGCACAAGAATGACAACAAAAATATTAGCAGCTACTGTAAAGATTTTCTAACCACTGCTTATCAGTAATAGATCCCCTAATGGCTTTACTGGCTTTATAGTCATGAGTTCACCTTATAGATACAGCCTCATAAATCTAAATATACACAAAACCTCATTACATATCCACCAGATACAGCTATAATTCATTCCATAAGTACTTTGTTGCTACTAACTGCCAACACTACAACTTCTGTTAAGGTTCTATTTATAAAGAGCTAACAGAGGAAAACAAATGCTTTAAATACACTCCAGATTAATATGTAGCAGAGAGATTTATGAGTAATCCTAGAAGACAGAGAGAATTCGATAGAATTACAGCCCTCTGCGTGTCACGGCTTCAAGCATCTTTTTGATCCACAGTATTCACATGACCACTTATTAAAACCCATAATAATAATACACTAAGAGCATGCATATGGTACTTATAAGTTAAATTGTAATAAGTATAATCCAAAATTAAATAACCAAAATATTTACTTTTGTGTAACTATTGAAATCTTAATCATTATTCTGGAAATCAAGTGGAAGTTATGACACTTCAGCATGGGTACATCTCTCAAAAATGTCACAAAACCATTCAGTTTTCAGCTTATGGAGGCTATGTTTACTGTTTCCTTTATTTGCTCTGCACATTTTTTTGTTGTCCTTAGTTCTGTAAACTATATAATGGTTTTGGTATTAATTGACTTCCTTTTCTGTCACTCATTTTTTAAATTTAATATTTACTTGCTTATTTTAAAATGTAATTGAAACAATTTTTAACTACTTTGCTTACTAACAAAATTTAAAATATTAACATAGACCAGTCATTGAACCAATGCTATAGAATTTTGTAGAGAATAACCATTTAGAAAGTACTAATAAAAAAATTCCCTACCACCACAGGTCAAAAAAAACGGTGACGGTTCTGCAAATTTTGACTGGTTTTAGCCACAGTTACAAGAAACCTCATTTTGATTATCACTGTGTATGGTATTTTAGTTACTAAACACAATAAAGACACATTCTTATTAACTGATCGTATCTGAACAGGGTGACAGCAAAATAGCCATTTATCTCAAATGCAACACATTCCATTCACAGTTGTTCCAGAATTACATTCAGCTCCGCCCATCAATTTCAATTGACACAATCTAAATTTCAGATTTTAGCTGCAAACTCTGAAAGGACCACTATGACCTTTTTGTTTTGGCAGTCTTACCTCTAGCAGCACCTCTTTATTTCTGTCTGCCATCTCAGAAGTTTCTTTCTTCCCCAGAAGATAGTTCTGTGACAAGAGAAATGTTACTATTTCTATAGGCATTCTGAAATTAAGCCAAATAACATTTTTCATTTACCTCTCTGTAGCAGTAAGCAAAAAACACCTATTATCTAAGAACAATACATTCATTGAACAAAACTTTGTAGTCGAATTGAAAATATCTGTCAGACTGCTAAATAATAAATGGAACTAAGTTATAACCACCTTTTCCAGAAATATCAGTCAGTCCATACTCTTAAGTAACAGCCTCATAACAACATTGTCCTGGCTTTCCACAAAACAAACAGCTGCCTGGTACAATGCATCCAGAAATAAAAAATACTATGAATTTGAAAATGGCACCATAAAAATATTTAAAAGAACAGAGATCTTGAAATTTGTTACATACTGCCATTATTTATGTGTCCAAAGAAGCACACACAGAAGAAATGTACTTCTTTCCACCTTGCCCTGACAGTTTTGTGGAATAAAAATATTTATTTTTCATGAAGAATTACTAAACACTTCTTGTCTTCTTAAAAGGAACCTAACTACGTGTAGGTACTCTATCTCATTTAGTAAGAAGTTTTGTACTCTTTCATTGTCCCAGTCCTTTCCAAGCTGAAGAAATCTTCCGCTTCCTAACCCCCAGCTCTTATCCTGGAAAAAACCCCAATATTCACAAACTTTAGCCAGTTCAATATTTTAAACCAAGGAGAAATACCGGGTTTATGCTGGTACATCTTTCTTCTTGACAGTGCCTACCGTATGTACTGATGTATCAACTACACGCTTTTAAAAAGAATTCAGAGTTTTGCTGCTTCATCGCAAAGCACTTGAATAAGAGCTGGTTTTCAATTCTTGCTTTAAAAAAAGAAATAAATCAAGTACACTGATGGTGTCCCAAAGGATGAGCATGAAAAATTGACACTCAGTTTAAATCCAAGACGTTACCACACAGATGCCATACAGACATCAAAATAATCTATGACCCCACAAGAGAATACACTAGGTAAGAGTTAAGAAAGAGGTCAAGTGATATTCTATTCAGTTCTTTTCAATTCAAATTCTTCGAAGAGCCATCTTCTGCTTTTGTGTTTCTTTTCCTCCACTCCTTTACAGTACTGAACTGCTGCTGGATATCAAATCTGTAGCTACCATTTGAGAGAAGAGAGGCCTTTGGTTTCGTGACCAGGGAACAGGAAATACAGGTGAAGAGAAGCAGGTCCCAGCTTCCACAGGGAGGGACACATGCTCTCTTCTCTTCACTTGCCATTTGACCATGGATTAGCTATTCTCTTTGATTTTCTCTTCCCCTTCTTGCCAGCAACGTAAGAATGCACAGTGGAGAGGCATTACTATTAGCAGTATCTGTCAACACCTTTCTTGCATATTTACATACTTGAACAGCACTAAGTATTGGTGTAAATGCCATGAAACCGCTTGCCTTCATCTCCATTAATATCACCCACAAACACGTTAGCAAACAGATTGCTTCAGCTCATGGTTTTCTGCTATGGACTTGATTTTGTGCCAGCCACAATATGGATGTACATGGTGCCGAACTGTAAAGTTGCCTGGCATTTTAATACATACACAAGTATAAAAATAAAAGTATGGAAATGAATGCTACCAAAAAAAGGAAGAAACTGCAATCAGGCGTGCATGCACACACACATTCAACATGAATCTCAGGCTTACCTGGGGATTCTTGAAAAGTGCGTATTTCTCTATACGTTCCACAAACATTAGTTTGTTTTGACTATCTCTTGTCCAGTTCAGAAGATTTTCAACTAAATTTTCATGATCTTCAAAGATCCTTTCTGCAGCAACAACAAGAGAGCAAATACATTTGAATGTATTTTGTGATAGAAACTACTCTGTAGTCATAGCTGGGAGGTAAGGCATATATGGAGAGAAAACAGAGTTCAAGGTCTACTAAAACAGGGAAGAAGTTTACACTAAGAAACTAAAATAACTCAGTCACCTTTCAAACGTGACTGATTTAATTTTACACGTACACTCAACTCAATGCTCTCACTTCTGTCTCTTCAGGCTTATAGTTCTATTAGTATACGAAGTGCTTTTTACCTGACAAAGCCTACAATCCCACATGAACACACCAGACTCAAATGGCAACATTTCAAATGTTATGAGTACAAATAAGAAGGTTATCACATTTATATGTACTCTGGTCCACACAATCCCTGAAGGAATTTCTTAGGCAGCTTTTCAGCACAAAATTTGTACATCCCCAATCACTATTTCATTCATAAAGTATCAAAAAAAAATGATCAGAGGAAAACAAAATGTCTCCAAAATGCAGAATACCCATGGCTAGTGAGGGTACAGTAGAAGAAGTCTGAAAACTTGACACTCTGTTGAAATAGTTATCATTAGCACAAGATACTGAAAATAAGCAAAAGGGAAGGCACGAAGAAAAAAAGAGGAAAATTTACCGAAATTGCAGAGAAACATCTGAAACCTCTTATTCTAAAATAAATAAGGAAGAATATTTCTTTGGGAAATCAATAGACCAACTTTCTCCTCTTTTCAAAGACAGTGAAGTAGAATCTTGCTTTCTGCAATTTGCTCCCTCTTCACATAGGCCACACAGTGGCATTTCAGCAAATTATTTCTTTCAGGATCCTTTGGGACTTGCTCGACCTTTTAATTGCATCTGAAAGCAGAACATGTTTTTCCCCACAAAATCGATTACACCACATTTTTACAGAGGGTATATGGCACTGATCACATCCAGACCTAGGAGCTATCACTAATGAAGACTGAGATGACAGATGACATCTCAACACCTTTGGTAATTAAGCACAGTGAATGCAACAAAATGTCATCTGTAGGAATGAATTAAGGTTTGAGATGACAACACAACATTACTGAGGTCTCAATGAGATCTTTCTAAGAAGCTTTCAAGTTACAACTCACGACTTCCATCAAGCTCTATCAGCAACACAGCAATACTGTCTTCCAAGAAAGTAAAAAAGGTGTTACCTAACAGAAGAACAGAACAAAAAAACTTCAGAGGACTGTAATACAAAAGCTTAAATCTCACTGCAGCCTCATTAGTGAAACTGGATAGATTTCAAAACATATTAACTGTTATTACAAGAACAACAATAACTGAACTCTAAAACGAAGCAACTTACTGAGTATAATGTAGCTATATGTGAAACTGCATACAATGCCATGTTCCTATTACTAAACATACTCTCTATAATTAAAACATTGTAACTCTCATACTTCCTACACATACTCTCTCTGAATGAAAGCAACCTTTGTCCTGACTAAAAGAAACCTTCCAGAGTTGTTTCTATTACAAACTTGCAGGGTATAACTGGGCAAAGCATTTCATTCTGCATTCTGGAAATCACCAAGTTCTTCTGAAAGTACATACAAAGTGCCTGGTTAAACCATTAGATAGTACCAAGTGGTCTTCTACTTCAAGTACATGTACCTAAATCAGACTTCTCAAAAATTAGGTAACCACACACATTTGAAGCAGACCACGTAAAATGCAAACCAGGAACTTCACAGGCCTTCACGTCTTTGCAGTTTGTTAGCCTAAAGCTTTCACTGCATTTTATTGAAGGGTGCACTCAATGAGCAAACAGCTGACAAGACAATATCGTGAAGGTACATAGGTCTTCTGTGTCTCGCTAAAGGAAAATATTATAATAAAGGAATTCCTTACTCTTGCATAGGTATTTCCAGAAAAAATGTCTTAAAAGATGAGCCACTAGCAAAATAACACAATACAATACACAATAGTACATCGGGTAAGAGCCGTGTTGTAATAATTTTTTCATCTGTTTTTCAAGTTCCAGTATAAAATATATGAATCGAACTGGCTGCATTTTGGATTGTCTTTTAAAAAAACACATATGTGAAACCTACGAAAAACTACCTAACAGTTGCTCTACCAAGGATCAAGGAAAGCTAAAATGAAAGCGGAAAATGAAATCTAACCTCTTGCATCTCTCTCAAGTTTATCATGTTGTAGTCCGAATTTAAAATTCTGTGACTACAATAGATGTTGTTCTTTAGCTTGAAAGTCTTTCAATACAGCAGTTAAATTCTGTCATTCCCAGTATGTCACTGAGCCCACACAGTAGGGTATGCATATCCTTGCAAAACACCCAACAGAGGTTAACCTCAGTTTCACTTCAAAATAATCTTAATTCAGCCACACTGTTAATTTGGAAAAATATCAGTTTATCTTTCTCTCTGCAGCCTAGCTCTGTAACAGAAGTTGAAAATATTTTTTTTCCAATATTTTTTCCTTTATTCTTTCCAGGCTGCACAGTGAATGGAAGTGTCTTATGAAAGCAAATCTAGGATGGGAAAGACCCCTGGTTGAGCCTTGAGTCCAGGATCCTGCTACCTACACATTCAAAGATTTTTCAGTGACAGAAATATAATACTATTGCAGAACTAATAAGGTCATTTACTCATACTGTTCTCATTGGTACAATATTACAGAATCATACATTTTATTTTTATATACCTAATTTGGATTTACATAGAATTTGTGCAAATTCTTTCTGGTTTCAAAATTGGGCAACTTAAGATTTCATTTATTAAAATTTTAAGGTTTTGAGCCTAGTAAGTTGTTATTTTTCATATGGAAAGTAGAAGATTCAAAGGATACCTTATCACAATGGCCTTTTTTGTTTAACAGTTAGCAAAGTTAACATGCTACGCTGCCTGAAATAGAAAAGGTTTCACCAAAAGAAAGGAAATACTGATGTACATTTTAATTTGAAATCAAGATATTTGGGTTCAGTTCTGGGCTCCTCTTTAGTCAACAGGTAAGAAGCTTAACAACTCTGATGTAATTCTTCTCTGATAAGGGGGATCAATAATAGTGGTTTTCTATCACTTTTCCCCTTCTTTTCCCATTGAGATGCTATATCCTTTGGCTAAATGAACAACTTACATTGTGGTATGTGCAATGCAGCACAAAGGAGCTTTAATTGCCTTTAGAGCCATTATTGCCAATTGCATTAAAACATTTAACAGAAAAAAATGAAGAAAGCTTTTTGTAATGAGAGCTATTAGGATTAGTACAAAACGCTATTTACAAAGAGGAAGATGCATGATAAGTTTTTTATCCCTTACCTCTTTCTTCCGTGAGGAACACATCAAAACCAAGAGGCTCAGTGACTAGACATTAGTAAAATTAGTACATCACACCTTAGAATTTAGACACGCTTCTAACACGAAAGAAGAAAACATTCCCAGATCATTCTGAAACACCACCATTCAAGAGCTTTTTACGTGAATGAAAGGAATGAAGAACATTATGAAGACAGGAATTTAAATCATTCTGACAACACAGATATAGACAAGTATTACATCAATAGATAAGAAATATAAATGTTTATAAATACTACTTACCCATTTGCAATTCAGAGATGGTTTCCACCAATGACCAGTCTAAACTGTAACCACAATGCGATTTGTCCGTCAGATTGTCTAATACTTGTCTCACCGTCTGCCTCTCATCCACCATCATTGTTTTTGAGCTGTCATCAGACATGTGGACTCTGATCACCAACTATTAAGCAGAAAATTAGGAAAACAAAAAGGATTAATTACTCACGTTTCAAATAAAATAAACGTTTTTTTATGATCTTGCCTCTTTTTCTAAGATTTTGTTAAAATAGCATAAAATATTAAGTTCAACCAAAACACTACCTCAAAATGTAAAAAGCCATACATAAATTACAGTCAGATATTTGTATCATGGACACTTACCCAGATACTGTTCTCCTTCAGTGTAAGAGAGTAAATATAAAGGTCTTCCCCATACAATGACAATGTGCTTTCGTTGTGTGTTAAGGAGGGGAAAAATCCTTCCTAGCAAAGTGTCCTGTTTGGATTAATAGTGTCTTTGCAACAATTTTTCTCACATAACTAGGTGGAACAAATGTAGATACAGAATTCTGCACAACCTCACATAGAATCAGAATTTTTCAGATTTGCAATTCAAGCTTTGTGCCCACTTCCTCCATATTTTCTAAGAATGCTGATTGTGTAAACAATATACCTATATTAAGTCTTCTTCTTCTGGGGACTATGAAGCATTAGTGCAAAAAAAGTTTGCTTTTAAAACACAATGGCTTTTCATAGGCACTTTAAAGAGGTCACTGTCCAGAAAGAAGAATGCAGCCATTTTTTTAACCAATCAAAAAAGCTTAAGACAATAGAATCTTCTCGCCAATCATTATGCTTCCTTTTTTACTTTTCAGCTGGAAAAGTTAAAACGTACTAGTTGTAATACACTGACTGGCTTGTTAATTCCCATCTTCCAGACAGGACAGTTTTTCAGCTTTTGACAAGTTGTGGAGGCCCCATCCCTGGAGGTGTTCAAGGCCAGGTTGGATGGGGCTTTGAGCAACCTGGTCTAGTGGGAGGTGTCCCTGCCCACGGCAGGGGGGTTGGAACTAGATGATCTTTAAGGTCCCTTCCAACCTAAACCATTCTATGATTCTATGATATAAACACTAAACGTAAAAGGCATTTTAAGCTACTGGAAAAACTCCAAACGTAAAATAAGAATGTTAAATTTCAAGGGAACGCTTTCTATTCTTTGATAGCATGTCATGTGGTGTCAGTAGACTTTTTCCACGTGGTAACCCCTGTCTGCAGTCTGGAATGCCTGTATTCCATTTATCACTGGAAAATCTTGCTGTGCATACTGGGAAGGAGTCTGTAAAGAAAACAGACCTAAATTTTAAATGTGTCACTGCTTAATATACAAAGACAATCTCAGGAGGCTGGACCTTAATTTCAGCTCTGGGTGTAAGTTGGCAAAATCTTCTCAGTGTGCACTAGCTGCAAAATAAGCTATTCCTTAAGGAAAAAATAACATTATTCCATATCCTAGGATCTTCTTGATTAGACACAGACTAGATAAGAAAGTACATTACCACTCAAGATCAAAATACTAGTGTTCCAGAATTCTGCCTGCATTTTCCAGGTGAATAAGTATAAAATAAAGATCTTATAAACCAGTATAAATAATTTACCTTTTTCACTTGTGCCTCTTTAATCTTCTCTAACGCAACCCTAATCTTCTCAGCTTTGAGTTTAGCAGCCTGTTCCTCCTAGGGGGACACAACACACAGAATTCCAGTTAATGCAATCTTCAGTCCTGTTTTAGTGAATTCAATTTTGATGCTACCATGCTTTAAAACGTTAACTGAAATGCTGATTTACCCACCTATAAATCCTCAACTATTTCTTAGTGATAGTGAAGACTGTTATTTGTTAAGACAAAAAGCGTTACTACATATATCTAACATTTAAAAGTACAACCGCTATTATCTCCGAAAGAACATACTGGAGATACCTATTTTGTATAGACACATCTGTTCCTCCGTACTGTAAGTGGCCTTTGTGCATTACTACCAAATATTTTTAGCATATCATGTATTTACAGCCGTAGATTTGGACAATACATATTTAACAAGAGCATACAATTGAGTACACCCAATAGATTTTTGGCTGATCAACATAAAACCTAAATAGCACACTGAGAAGGAGCAGAATTTAACAGCACACAGAAAGTATGGAAAAAAAACCCTATAAATAGGATTCCACGCTATGTGAATTGGTTTGGAAGACTTTTAACTATTAAATCTGTTTGCAATAAGTAAGTAGCTTGAATGCTCCTTTTATCTTTACCAAATCCAGGCTGTATTTCTCCTTACTTTAAGTATTTTGAGACACTTAAAGCAAACGAGCATTCTTTTGATGGTCTTCTAAGTAATATACTGTTGTTACAACTGGAAATGCATTAAAATTCAGATAATTTAAATCTATTCTATCTGCTGATGCTAAAGAAATCTGTATACTGTAAGACTACCAATATTGTTTTTTAAATTCTAGAGATAATTGATATTTCTGTTGAAAGTGGATTTGAAATGCACAGCTAAAGATGCCATATGCAGGTTTCAGATTTTAGAAATTTTAAATTGTGGATATTCATTGTGGCTAATATCTAAAAGCATCATAATTATTTTAAAATCTGTAGAACAATAAACAAACTTATTAAATAAAAAAAAAAATCCCCTCCAAAATATTAAATATCCTTAGAAAAGAAAAAATGAGATTTTTCTCAGATCAGAAGCAGCACAGCCCATCACAACAACACTCAGCATGCCACAGACATTTAGTTCTGCATTGCTTTCTTGTATGAACGTAATTCATGGTTTCTTTACCATGTGTTTAGATGGTTGCTTTTCTTGCAAAAGCCAAGATTCAGCTGTCCTGAAATCCACAGAGTTTGTTTTCCACACTCAGTGAATTACTAATATTCCTATCAACTGCTAAAGTTGCTATTCATTGTACTCTTACTTAACAGCTTTTGCTCCCTCCCACCTGTGACTGCACTATACACCGGAAAAAACATCAGCTAGACGGGACAACAGGCTGCCTTGTGAGAAACATAATCCTTTTCAATAAAATGAACCAGTAAGTTGACATGAGCAGATATAATGTGAGCTTGACATATTATCAGGGAACTCAATTACCTAGGAATAGATTTTTATTATTCTGCAGGGAACTATGGCTTTTTATTCACTATAAAGATAGGGTCAAATAGCTTAGGAAAGGGTAAATCAAATTAGCATTCTATTAAAAACAAACAAATAACAGTTCCATGACACCTAGAATCATTTAAATGTAAAACACACCTAGAATTCTAAAATACTCTTCCTTAAAATTAACTATTTGTATCTGTAGAAATAAATTATTGCTAAAACCCAAGGTTTTAAATACTTGTAAGTTTCTAAAAGTGATGCTATGCACCTGTGCATTATGAAATCAGCAAGAGCAAAAGATTTTTTATTTTATCACACATTAGGAGAAACTGTAATTTGTGGTTTGAAAAAGCTGCTCATTAACCCAACCATAAACCTTTATTGCTGTACAAAGGTTGACAGCACATTTGGTTTTGCTCTTCACTAAAGTCAAGCAGCACAATTTTCTACCTCATTTCACTGTACACCTGTGCAGTGCAACTATCTATAGCAAATCCCAGCAGGAGCACTTTACAACCACAGTGCACAGGCACACGCAGCAACAAGAAGGCAAGCAACAAGGAAATCAGCTGGGGCCTCTCATATAGCTGCACCAGCACAGCTAAAATGTCCTTGTTGATATCAAAGTTTATCATCTGTTGTTCCCTAAAATGTTTTTTTAAAAAATCAATAAATATGTAAACCAAAAAAAGATTTGAGGATTTACTATTTTAACACCTACCAATTACTTTTAATTTCCCACTTAATTTTAATGTGGGCCCAGAGATCAGCATTTCTTATGCTTTACTAGAGTTTAACAAAGCTGGTTTAAATTTAATCAAAAAACAGTATTACAATTATAAAAATAAGAACTGGTTTCGACCAGCAACAAATTACAAAAAGAGGTCTGAATCTACTTACTGGAAATGCACAGAGGAAAAGGAAGCAAGAATTAGAAATTTCTGAATGCACGTAGTAGTCAAGGATCTTAAGTTATTCAAGTTTTGCTTTATAGTTAAGTGCTCAGGCCACTGCTGCATCATTGCTGATGTGACAAACAATGTTTCACTGGAGCAGGAGGAGTTACTGTCTATTTTGACTACTTAATAGAATTGAGTAACTACGGAATTCTTCAAAACTAACAACAATTTATGCCGTTCCTCTCCTAATGGCCCAAGAAAACAGCCATATACACCCTTTCCCCATCAAAGCCACCCCAAAACTACACTCAGACACAAACACAGGCTCTCCCCGTTTCCTCCTTAATGGGAGGAAGCATGTGAAATGCATCAGCTTGTACTAAGCTAACAACATTTTTCACTGCACACAGAGAAATATGACAGGTGCAGTCAGGAAAATACCTGACTGCAACCATAAACTATTCAACACCACAAACCAACAAGGCCAGGACATACATTTAACTTAAGTATTTATTTCCCCATTGCTAGTAAATAGTCATAAACATGCACATAAATGGCAGGAATGCTGCCTTAGGCCATGTTTTCACAAGCGGCATATACCAACGTAAACCCCTGACATGGCTGATACACCTGCCTCCCTCGCGCAACATTACTTCTCAGTTGGAGCAGCCATAGTGCTGCTGTGGCCACACTGACAATTCTGTCAAGGAGCTGATCTGGTTGAAAATTAACACAGCAGAAAGATTCAGCAGAATCCACTCTTTGATAAGACTGCCTTTATGGTCACATACATGCTATGGAAAAGCATAAAGGAGATACATACATATACCCACTGCGTAAAAACACAAAACATAAAGGAGCGTCACTTCCACCTCTGACAGGAAAAGGATATTCTCTTTTAGTCGCAGTACACATTATGGTAAAATTGCAACAAAAATTCCTCACTTTAACGGGACGGCTTCAGGAGTATTGTTATACTCGCATTTTAAAGCTTTGAGCTGAGGTTATGCAAAACATCATACCTGACTTAAAGAATGCTTGGCAACATACCTATGTTAAGAACTTGGTCATCCAAAATATCCAAACATATTGTGAACTAAAATTGAAAGAGTACAGCTCTGCAATATATTGGTCTTAAATTAATGAGTTTTTCTTAGTATTTTTATACCAGAACTCAGTTCTCAATAATTTTAGCCTAAACTGGAATATTGGAAAGAATAACCCCCAAAAATCTAAAGTTAAGATTTCCTTAATACAACAACGATCACAGTCTCCTGCCCCAATTTCCAGTTAAATGTGCAGTTAAAGATGCTCCAGCTGTGTTTTAACATTAAGTATGCAAGATGTGTGCTACGACAGAGCTGACCTTGCTCAAATGACTTTATGCCTCACATTTCGAGGTTGGGCTTTATTTTTTGTTCCACTGTACTTTTTTTAAGTGTCATTAACTGATCCCTTTTACAGTGATCACTGGCAGAATGAAAAAAAAGGGAGAAAAAATCACTTTAAAAAAGTTACAGTATTTAGGAAAGCTAGTAATTAAATGGTAAGAGGTAAGTAACAAAGTCCACATTTCACTTAGATTAGCAAAGTAGATACATAGATCACAAGATGCATAGAAGAAGAGATTTCTTTTATGTTTAGTATTTGAAATTCTTCTCTGAAATCTTTCTTTGAATGCACGTAAGAAGATGACTAAATACACAAGTAGCACTGACTTCTGAAAGACTAGCAGCAGATATCCACTGTTTATTTTCCCAGCTACAGTCCAGCCTCAGGTAGAAAGCAATCACCTGTTTTGCATGGACTTTCCTTCCAGCAGAATTGTTATTGAAACAGAGTGTGTATGTGATCAGCACTGGAAGGGGAAAGCCAAATGACTGAATATTAACAGCAGTTTTTCTTTATTTCTTGATAAACTCATTAGGACAGGCAGAACACCCCTACGCTAAAAAACAATGTGTGACAATGGTGGCACAGCCCATTTATTAACCATGAACGTGTCTACAGTAGTAGTTCACGACCATTCTCAAAACATATGTTTTATTACATTTCTTCTCAAATTAACCCAGAATAACCTATATCTGAATAAAGCAGAAAGGCAAACGAGACATTACTCTCTATCAAAGCTCACTAAATGTGAGTGTACAACAATCATCTTCCTGGTGAAGTGTCCATCCTCCCCAGTGTAGACATATGCCACATTTTGTCCTTCTTCCTTCCAGCTTCATACAGTTTTCTATACCTCTGGCACATTCCTGACTTATTATCACCATATTGTATTATGTTAGCAAACATGGAAATGCATGTAAAGCGGTAGTATTGTTTTGGGCATTGTGTCTGAGAATTATTCACCTGAAAAGTTTTTAAATGTTACAATGACATTACACTGGGGCAGTGCCATATTTTTCCTTTGTTCTACTTCTGTGCACTATTCACAAACTTTTTGCTGTTAGAAGCCTAAATCTTAACACAGAAGATGGCTTCTGAATGGAAACTGGAAAGCAGCAGTTACATTTTAAATGCATTTCAAATCCACACTAGCCCTTGTCACAAGTTCCTACAAAAGGAATCTTTTCCCCCACAGCCTATTAGGGCAAAGAAGGAAGGCCAAGAGATAGACAGCAGTTGCTTATGAACTTAAATGCATAATGGCATCTATGAATCTCTCCAGAATGTCCCTTGTGCTCAATAAAAATTACCCAGTACTTAAGCTTTTGTCCTGGTTTCATCTGTGATAATTTTCTTTCTAGTAACTGCTGTGTTTTGGATTTAATATGAAAAGAATGTTGCTAACACATATTGTTTTAGCTGTTGCTAAGTGAGGTTTACATTAGTCAAGGACTTTTTCAGCTTCCCGGAGAAGCTGAGAGGGAGCATAGACAGGCCAAAGGAATATTCCATATCACAGAGGTCATGCTCAGTATATAAATGGGGGTTGGCCAGTGGGGGGAGGCAGGAATCGTGATCACTGCTTGCAACAGGCTGGACAACGAATCATCGGGTGGTGAGAGCAACGTGTGTTGTAGCGCTTTGTTTATTCTTCTACCATTATTGTTATTATTTTTCTCTTCTGTTACTGTTCTACTAAACTGTCTTATCCCAACCCATGAGTTTTTCTCCCCCCTCCTTTTCTCCCTACCCTAGAGGAGGGCAGAGGGGCAGTGAGAAAGCAGCTGTGTGGTCCTAGTTGCAGGCTGGGGTTAAACCATGACAGCTTTTCACACTCTCCCCAGTGATCTTGGACTATACTACAACAACAAATAGTATTTGGCAAAGTGTTAATGGTAGAAATGTGATGCAAGGAAATTTAACAAGAAGTAGCACTGCCAGTTTTGTCTGTAAAGAGAACCACTGTGCAACTTTAACAATAAGAATTTTATTTGCCTGTAATATCATTAAACCAACTGCCTGGGAAGAAAACTACAACACTAGTTGTCTATCTCAAACTGAAGCTGAACAAGACAGGATGCAAAACCAGTACCTCAGCTACCTCAAAGGATGAGGGAAAGCATAAGTTAAGTTTGCCCATAGCAAAAATGTGTGTATGTCCCTATCTCTGGGAAACCTGTTTTTCCCAGTTTTCCCAGAATGGCTGAGGTCATCTTCAACTCCCGTGTTCAAGCAGAGACACCTAGGGCCAGGTGCCCAGGACCATGTCCAGATGGCTTCAGAATATCTCCAACAACAGAGACTCCACAAACTTTCTGGGTAACCTGTGGCAGTGCTCCGTCACCCTCACTGTAAAAAAAAAAAAAAAGAGTGATTCCTGATGTTCAGAGAGTATCCTGTGTTTCAATTTGTGCCTATCACCTTTGGTCCTGCCACTGGGCACCACTGAAAAGAGCTTGGCTCCACCCTGTCTTCTTTACACCCTGCCTTCAGATACTTGTTCACATTGATGAGATCCCCCTGAGCCTTCTCTTCACCAGGCTGAACAGTCCCAGCTGTCTCAGCCTCTCCTCACAGGAGAGATGCTCCAGTCCCTTCATCATCTTCATGGCTCTCTGCTGGACTCTTTTCAGTAGCTTCGTATCTCTTTTGTACTGGGAAGCCCAGAACTGGACATACAACTGTGGCCTCACCAGTGCTGAGTAGAGGGTAAGGATCACCTCCACTCACCTGCTGGCAATACTCCTCTCAGTGCAGCCCAGGATATCACTAGCCTCCTTTGTCACAAGGGTACATTGCTGGCTTGTGGTCAACTTGGTGTCCACCAGGACCCCCAGGTCCTTTTCTGCCAAGTTGCTTTGCAGCTGGGTGGTCCCCAGCACGGACTGATGCACAGGCTTGTTCCTCCTCAGGTGCAGAATTTCACATTTCCTCTGTTGAATTTCACGAGGTTCCTGTCAGCCCATTTCTCCAGCCTTTTGAGGTCCCTCTTGAGCAGTGTGACCCTCTGGCATCACAGCCAGCCCTCCCAGTTTGGTGTCATCAGCAAACTTGCTGAGGGCATACTCTGCCCCATCATCCAGATCAGTAATGAAGATGTTACAAGAGGACTGGATCCAGTATTGAGCTCTGGGGTGCACTGCTAGTTACTGCCCTCCAACTAGACTTGGTGCCACTGATCATCACCCTCTGGGGCTGGCCATTCAGCCAATTTTTAGTCTACCACACCGTCTGCTTATGCAGCCCATACATAACAGCTTGTCTATGATGGTTGTCTATAGGGCTAGGGCTGAGTGAAAGAGAGCACCTAGAGGGTCCACTGAAGTGGTGCTGGAAGTAGGCAGCCAAATGCAAGCTGGAGCAAAGAGATCAGTGCTGAGGAGTAGATTTTGGTGTGGGCCAGAGGTGGCGGACTTAGTCCAAGCCTGAGCCAGAAATTAGGGTTAGCGTTTGCCCCAGCATCCAGATCATTAATGAAGATGTTGAAGAGTACTGGATCCAGTATTGACCTCTGGAGTGCACCACTGGTTAATGGCCTCCACCTAGACATCATGCCATCTTGAAGGTATGGCAGAATAGAATCTTATTCAGCAGGGGCATACATTCTGCTGTTCCCCATACATTCTGCTGAAAGAACACTCAAACTAGATTTGACAAAGTTAGCAATGAAGAAGAAAACGAAATGCATTTTTAAGGAATTTCACTGGCTTGTTATCCCTTGAAGCATCCATCTGCACTAGATTATCTTCCTCCTTGCCTCTGAATAGGACCTGTCTTGTAACAGCTCTAGACGAGGCTTCTCATCGGGGCTACCTAAGGCAAATAATTATAGGAGAAAAGGTACTAGATCTGNAAACAAATCCCAGGAGGGAGAATAAGCATTAGAAACCACAGTAAGGAAGTTTGAGAGTGGAAAGAAGGCTACAACATAACAGATGCGGCGCTAGGACTGACTGGTAAGGAGTTTTAGCTGGACAAAAAGCTTGACTGATATGCAGAACAGAGCAGAAACACCGATTTGACAACATAAGCTGTTTGTCTAACAATGTATTCACAATAGCTTGTTATAATTCATTCCAAGATAAAGGTGACATTAAAACTATGCAGGAACATCACAATAATCACAGTAGATTAGTACAAAGCAGCTTGTTGAATAAAAATTTTGTATCATAATTTTCAGCATTGCACAAATCCCTGCTACTAACCACCTACATCCTTCTTGTGGTTTCCAGGTGTGGTCATCACAACTTCCTCAAAAACTAGCTGGAGGAGGCTGGAGTTTTCAGATTGTGCTTACATCCTCTGCAGATTAGAAATCAACTGCTGTATTTTTAAACTGCATTTAAAAAATCTCAAACAGATGCTTCATTCAGGAATGAGCACATCTGAATCAGTCTGACTTAACATGCATGAAGCCAACTTTACAACTGATTTATTCAAAGGTCTGAAGGGATGACAGTGTGTAGTAACCAAAATCTACCAACAAGGGCAATCAACATTCCTAAGAAGAATATTTGCCTTTCAGGTCAAGAAAAGAAGAATGAAGTACCAGATATTTGGGAAGAGAAGGCATAACATGATTCCTTTCTCCAGATGCTGACATACATATCTGAAGCATTACATCATTAAATCACCATCATCCGGCTTCCTGAATGGAGTTTCAGCTTCACACTCATCAGAATAGTAGAAGAAACGGCAACTTCAAAATCCAGCATGTTACATTTCTATTTCCTATTTTCACGTCCTAAACTAGGATATATTTGAGGCCTGAATACTCTCTCAAAATTGTGCTCTATATTTCACAGCCATAAGCTTGGTTTTCAGTATTCATTTGATGGCTTAACTCCAATCCTATAGGGAAACAAGCTTGCAGATTGCAGACATTAAAGATACATTGCTTTATTTTCAATATTCCAACAACTTACTTCATTGATATACTTTCACTTCTTTCTGTTTTCAAAAAAAAAAAGGGTTTGAAAGCTGTGCGAACAGTAACACAGGATTATGTTTAAAAATGAAGAGACTACCACAATGAATAGATCATTTTCTGTGCTGAGATGTGCCCTATGCTGCAACAGGAACTGTGTTTGTGCATGGTTGTAACGTAGAAGGAATCTAGTACATGACTGGAATTTTTACAATTAGTTATATTACCAGAGGACAAAAATGGCATTATCATTCCCCCAAAGTGTCTCTAGTCTCTATATAAGAGGTAGACAGACCAAAGAAGGGGAAGAATACAAGAAACAATAAGACAATAAGAAATACTTGACACACCAGAATAGAGCTGCAACATGATCCTACAGTTAACTGATCTAACATGTTGACCTTCCTACAGCTGCAAGGAAAAGCCTCATTTCTTGGGACTGCTTCTCTCATACTGGGGCTCATCTAACGTTACAGCAAGCTGAAGAGATCTAAGCAGCAAAGTAGACTCCCATTTAATCATTTTCCTAAAGATATTTCTCTCTGCAGGAGGTCAGAAGGGAACCAGGAAGGATCCATGACAAGGACTGTATGCTCAGAAGTAGAGAGCACAGCTGTACTGAGACAGCCCTAAGCTGAGCTAACAACAACCATTACCCTCAGATCATCAGCAAGCGCACCAAAAGCGCCTGACTCAAAGGGCTACAAAGTCTAATTAGCTGAGAAAAAGATTTATAAATCCAAACATTTAACTTCAGGAGTCTATTAGAATCACTGATATGAGGTAGTCCATGGTCATATGATGCAATGGACTTAATACTGTATGCCGTTTTTTACTGAAGTTCCATATGTTAACCAACACTCATCCCATATATAAATAACCAGAAGGGGGAATATGAAAACACATGGGGATGAAAGAGAGAAAATTATGTTTTCTGTTTGTGCCACAGCCGTTGTTAATCTATTTGCAATAAAGCAAGGTTTGCTGGCTGTTTGCTTTGTTGGGAGTGGGGGGGGCAAGGAGCAGATGCAGGGAAAGGAAAGAGGTATGGGCTTAAATTTTAAGCAAAGCAAGGCAATCACAAGAGCAGAAAATTACTTGGTTTTGGCTGTTTATACTCCTCTAGAAGACACCCTGAAAATTTGTTGTCAAGATGCCTGCTGAGCATTTTCAGAAGAATCTTAAGGTATTTAAGAAAAAGCAGTAAACTAGTTCTAAACTTTATTGGAAAATACAGACTACTCATGCCTAGAAAACATTATCCTTATTGTTTTGAAGTTGCCAAGGTACATTTTGTCACTTCAGGCTTGCCTGAGGTTTCTCCTCTAGAGTATCTATTTTAGAAAAATAACCCCAAGGAGTGGTTTGCAACAGATACTAGCATCAGACATATCTGACACCTCAGCTACTGAACATTCAAAGTTTTCTCAACAACATGAAGCTCTAAGTAGTTCATCCCAGCTTGTTTTTTCATCAAGGAGATTTATAGATTGCTCCACCCTTCCAACTCGAGTTGCAAAAGGAAATATGTATAGAAAATGTAATTCTTAAACTGAATGGCAATTTGTGCTTTGTACACTACTGACCTCTTTCCTGTAAAGAAAATGAATTTACAATTGTCCTGGTTTGAGGTAAAACAGGACCAATTTTGTTCAGTAACTTTGCTTCTTAGCTGGGCCTCTTCTAACTGCTGAAATTAACAGTATATTGTGCAGACAACTCTCTCAGAGTGATAAGACCAATGTTTATGGCTGATGTCCAGACGTGGTATGTGGAGAGGCTCTTGCTTATACTTATTGCTATAACACCCAAGGCCAACCAACTTGGTTACTTGCCATGTTAGAGGGTTGGAAGCAGAAAAGCACAGTGGGGTCCCACCTGCAGGGAGGAGCGGACAGGACAGGTGACCCAAAACTGACCAACAGCGTATTTCATCCCATCCGCATCATGCTCAGTATAAAAGCCCTCTGAGGGATCAAAGGGTCAGCAGGAAGCAGGAAGCTGGGGAGCTGGGAGAGCTGGCTCTCTCTCTCTTCCTTCAATGGCTGACATCTGAGGAGGACTGTTCGCCTGCCTTTGGTCCCGATCCTGCCTGCAGATCTGGAATCCAGTTCCCGTCCATCACTGAGTCCAGCCTGGGACTGCCCCAGTGCCAGCCGGTGTCGTGATTGTCATCCTGGGAGCTTGATACGGTTTTGTATATATTTCATTATTTTCTTTTTATTTTATTATTGATATTTCATTAAAGTAGTTTAGTTCCTTCTAAACTCATAAGTCTCTTTTTCCTCTTCTGCCTCTCTCTTTGAAGAGGGGTAGAGGGGAGCATCTGTCGGTCCCATCTGGGGTCCCCCACGTACCCAGTGGGATTTGGCCTAAACCACGACAACAATCAGGATTTGTACATACCTGGCTCATTAGACCACTGTCTTACTAGGATATTCTCCCCACATTATACCAAGACAGCATTGAAAATGTTAAAAAAAATCCCATTACTTTCTACAATTGATCTTCAATACAGCAAGTGAATTCTTTTAAGGATACTGCTGCCTTTTAACAGTACTGAATACTCCCACGTTTTCCACAGTTGTGATCTTTTTTATTTTTTTAAACTAGTGAATGGGAATAGGAAGAAAAGAACTTGTAGCTCAGTACATTTCCTTTTCAGCTAAGGCATTTTACCTGCTGCATGGCTATCAATTATTTGCCAAGAACTTGAACACTTTGATAAATCTCAGAAACAAACAATAAAATTCAGCCTTTAAAAGCACCTTGGACAATCAGAAAAATTATGTAAGTAAACACACAAGTTCCTGGAAAGGGCAGGGGTGGGAGGAGCATAGCACACACCAAAAGCATTCTTTCTACATAGAAATAGTCACATACAGGTGGAAAGAAGAAGCATCACCTTGGTCAGCAAATGAGAAGGCTTTCCTGCAATGTTTCTCAGAAGGAGGGAGGTTTCCCTGTCCAAATAGGAGTGCTTGTGCAGAAAGAAAGAGAAAGAACATAAGTCAAAAGAAGTCAGTACAGTAATTTTATAGTGTCTTGATTACAGAAAAGTAGAGTTCAAGGAAAAAACCCTACATCACCACTTTATTTCCCTCCCATAAAAACATGAACTTTCCCAAATACTATGAGCCTAACACTAGTATAAAAGCAGCTGTGCTAACAGAGGACACTATTTTAATCTTCCCCCCTACAAAATGTCACACAGTAGAATTAAGAAAAGTTTTGCTTACCTGCTACTGGTTTCTTTTCTGCAAGAGACAACTTACTTTTAAAGACATTTAGAACTACAAAAGTAAGAAAACATGCACTTAAAATGCTTTTCAAATTCCTGTCCAGTCTTCTAAAACTGAACATTCTAATTCTGTTACAAAAACATAAACCAACTAAAAACTGGTCATCCTGGAGACAAGGAACTGGTTTCATGCTTTCTACACTGGCTGCTGCTTCCATACTAAAGAAAAGAGATGTTACTATAATAATAATCCAAACCTGACTTACATTTTTTATAAATTTTTTTAAAGGACTTAAGTCTCTCTTCTCTTTGTACAGTCCAAATTATATAATAAAAAAAAATTAGAAACAAATGCCCATATCTCTCTTGGAAGATAACTAGCAGAAAATATATTTTAGTCTGTTTAAAAAAGGGGAAGGAAAAGTCAGTAGCAACCAGTATAGGACTTCTCAAAAGGCAAAATTCAGTTAATGACCGTTAACAGAGTGGTTATCTTCACCATCTGCTACAAAGAAACAACAAAAGCATCAGCCCACAGGATTTTGCATAACCACATAGACACAAGTCTGCTAAGGCAATTAGGCTAACACTGTGACATTTACCGCTCTTGTTAAGTGCATCTCCTGTGTACCACCACTGTACTGAAAATTTTGTCCCATGTGGCTGCACCTGTCTTGGCCTTATTTGTATCAATTGCTTAAACGCTATTTAGAACAAGGCATGACAACTGAACAGTCTACTATACTCTTGTTTAATAATTAGCAGCACAGAATCCCCATCTCTCCTTCAGAGCCAAAATAAGGTATAGCCTGAAAAAAATGAAGAGACCATGCCTACAACTTAATGCAAGGCAATATCAAATAGTTTAGCAAATACAGTTCCTGCAGGGGGAGTTTACTTGATGTGACTGCCACATGCTGGGATAAGTAATTAAGAACCTGCAGCAGGCATTAAAGGTTACAGCTCAGAAAAGACTCTACACAGCATCTGAAGTCAAACCTAGGCTCCAGCCCAAGCTCCACCTGGTACTTAGCCACTAATATAGACACAGGTTATGCTACAGACTGAATGAAGATTTTTCTGCCTGCAGATTAATTACTGTCTATGCCTACATCATATGTTTTAGAAGCACAGCAGTGCTGCCTAGTGACAAATTCTTCACACCTGAAGCACACACTGAAGAGAGCTTTGTAATGGTATATTAAAAGATCTCGTGCATTGTTTACGGTCATAGAGAACTCTCACATTAGACTTCCTGACATACATAATCATATAATTTGGGACTGATGAACATTCTGCTTTTTCTACATACATAGGATTTCCAGCAACTTCAATGATACTTATGAAAGGCTCTCATTTAAAGAACAGTCCATTGACTCAGCCTGAGCAAACCTCAGGTGGTACTAACATTGCTGGTGAATAACAGCTTTGCTTAACTTGAAGGCAGACTAATCCTCTTTCTATGATTTCTGTTAGGTGCATTTTTACTCTGAATTGTATCCTTTAATACACAGAAGCTCTAACTTCACAAAAAGTCAGTTTAGAATGGTCTCATTACAATATATTACTACAGAACTTTTGGAATAAATTGATTCGCTCAATCCAAAGCTCAAAAATATACATAAAAATCCAAAGACAATTTCAAGGAAATTCTTTTAAAGAGTTTCTTCATAGAGTTCTTGTCAGACATCATGGACTCCAATTAACATGGATCACTTTTTCTCGGTGAATGGAACACTACAGTAGAAAGAACAGGACAATGTACATTTGTAACCTCTTCCTTAGGTTTTAGCCACCTTCTCTCCTTAGCCTATCAGTCAAACATAGTGTCAGGATAAAGAGGGGATACCGAATCTCTCCCTTAAGTAAATACTATTTGCTGGAGAATATTTCTCCTACAGAGATGCTCAAGGCAGATCGTTTAACCTTCTTCCTATCACTGGTCATTTTCGCTGTTGCCATCTTGCATTTAAGCACAGCGGAACTTTTCTCCACTAAGGAACTTTTATTCTACCCAGAAATGGGAATGCCATATATTTCTTACAAAATAATAACCACTAGGGACTTTGGTAATACTGCTTTCCAGACTTGCAGAAAATATTAAAAGAGATAACCACAGGAAAGTTATTCCAGGAATCTAGAACAATGGTATTTCACGGGAACAGGTGTTGGCCAGTAAAATGTGAAGTAACAGTGTGATGATAACTACCTAAGTGAACTGGAGCTGGACAGACATGTCTAGAAACAGTTCTTTGCCAGACACCTTTTGTGCATGGCTCCTCCCTACTGCATAACACATTCTGCAGTAGTAGAGACACCCAAAAGTTAGAATGAGCAGAATTGGCAAAGCAACAGGAAAGTCCAAGTTCTAGGAATTATAGGTTGGCTAAACAGCAACTATGTGCACATAGTATTTTTTAAATATTTGACCTGCACAAACCATTAGAGAAAGAAAAATATTAAGTTTCATTTTAGAACAACGTGTTACTTTTTCCACAATCCACAGTTTTAAAGCATTTAATCTATTTCAAAGGAAAGACTTCAGCTCAAACATCAAGCTTTGAGGTGAACAGATGTTGCCCTTTACTACAGGCTCCTAGGAGTATTCCATGGTTCGGGGGAAGATAAATATTGTTATTTTTTTTAAGATACTACAATCACATTGGACCACCCAAGAGGATCTAAATAGCCCAGTCTTCCTCTCTACTTCTGGAATTCAAATATATATCAAAGCTCTAACAATATAAATATCTGAACTCTCCAAATTAATTAACATACTTTTCTGCTCCAAGTACTTTCCCAGACTAAAAATAATACCAATGAAATCTTGGAAAACAAACCCAAAGCATTAATTACTCCTAGATAGAAATTTCTAGTCTTCCACCATGAAAAGCATCTGTTCTCCTTCCACCTGCTCCCATCCCAACAATGAAAACTCATGCCCTGGCAACAACGAAGTCTCTCCCCCAGTGCACCGTTTTAGGTTTGTTTAGGATATAAAAACAATTCCAATTACACAAAGTAGTATGTCCTATCCTCCACAACCCCCCAATGCCATGCATTTTTCTATCCTGTTGCAGTAAGCTGACCACTTCCACAGTACAAAGCCATACATTTCTCGTAAGAACTATTTTCTTTTTTTTTTTTTTTTTAATTTTCACGCAACCAGAATATTAAAAAATCCTTGGAAGGCAGTTTGAAACATCATGGAAGCATCAAAATTTGACAAAAGTTTCAGAGAAGGCAAATATGTTCAGTTCTTTATACTAAGCATGAAGTTATACAACAGCTAGGTTGTAACAGTGTGGGAAGACAATTTAATTGCTGCATTCACTAAAATACTCAGTGAAGCTTATTCAACATGAACAACAGAGTCAAAGACTTATATAACATGTGCACAGTCCAAAGCTAGCTATAATTCTTTACTTCTGGAAGGAGGTTTTTTAAAGCTGTATTTTTTATGCACAGGATGGTTTTCTCAATAAAATACAGCCATGAATTACAGCCATACCTTTTCATAAGTTTTTGTATAAAACGTTTAAGGCAAATGCAGTGCAAGTGAAAAAGCTTCCCAAAGTTATTTCCACAATACATAGAAAAAAAATCACTTAATAGGCGTTACCAGATATTAAAATTTTCTACTAAAAGGGGATCTATAAAACCACTCTGTCAATAAAAGAATTTTCAAACTAACACTTACAGTTTGATATTTTAAATGATGAATACAGAGCCAGACTCCACTTAGGATACCCAGTTAATCTAAGAACACCACTGCTCAGGCAGAACTCAAAATACCACAGCCTGGTGAGCACCCAGGAAGGAAAATGTGAAAGGGCTTTAAGAGGATTCTTAAGAGGCAATAAGAATTTTTTCTCCTTGTCACGTCATCAAATCATGTAATTTGCACTTCTACAGAAACTGTTTAAGAGAAGAATCTGTTGATATGAACTGTGTTACAAGACTTCATAACAGTAACTCTGGACAGGCCATAACACTAGCCATGCTGGAGACTGAACCTCACTGTTTGTTTCTTTATAATCTTCGGAAGATACTCTTCCTTCCAGAAAAAAAGCAAATATGAAGCCTACCATCAGGTACCAGATATGCTTGCAACTCCTCTTCACACCAAAATTGCTTCTTTGGGGACAATTTTTACACAATACTTAAAAAGTAAATAGAAAACTATGTTTTTAACTAATTTTATACAAGTATAAGCAGATACTGCTATCATTACTGTTCTGGACTGTTTTCTATCATAACTCCCAGCAGCGATTATTCCAAGTCACACCAAAAAATATGGATGTTTGAAATAATAGTAGTTTTAAAAGCCTCAAAATACTAGAAAAGATATGCTGATCAGGACATTGACTTTCTATAAAATAAAATGTATACTTTTCTCAAGGGATGAGAAAACAGCTGTGCACAGAGGTATAACGTACAGAAAAATTTTAATATTTAAATATGGGGTACGATGATCAAAATACCAAAATTAACTAAAAAAAGCATATGAATAAGCCTACTAATGTCTCCAAAATGAAGTTTAGCTGGTATGGATAATCACAACATAAAAAAAATACACTTTAGTAAAATTAACATTGACATTTAAAAATTCTAGGTGATGTTAGGACAAAAAAAAAAATAGTTTTCACATATAGTTCATTCAGCAAAGACAATGAGCCTTGATGTTTATAAAAACATGGACTATAGCCTTGTTCCAAATTACATTTTGGACTTCAAAGATTTCCTATATCCTTTCTTTGAAGACAGGAATGTAACATCCATTATCTTCAGGGCCTAAATACCAGAAGTCCATGAACCAGCTGCTAAATATTGCATTTCACAACACAGTATTTCTCTTAAATACAAAGCAGCTGCTTCTGCCATAAAGCTTGTTCAATGCTGAAACATTTTTATACCCATCACCAACCCTACATCTACAAAATGTATTTGCTAAACATGATAGAACAGATGGACTACCAGTAAAACGAAAATACCTTTCAAATATTTAAAAGATAATTGGCTGCCCTATACTAAATGACAAGTAATCCTTCACATGGCCAAAGCTCAAGATTTTCTCCCCTATCATCCTTGTCAGTTCAGTGGGCTGTTTTAATTCTTGAGGTTCTGAGGTCTTAGGATGAAAGCCAGTTTCAAAAAAACACAAACCAAAAAACCAATACAAAACAAAACCTGAAATGATTTCTAAAATGACACTGGATTACTGAGCATATTAGAATTATTTTTTGCAGACAGTAACTGATTGGTATATTTTAAATAGTAAAGATCCTTTTAGAAGAGGTGATAAACCGAGATGTCCAGCTAGGTTCTGAAGGATGCAGGCTGTGTAGCCCATCTTGCAACTGTAGCAGGCCAACAGTTCAAAGGTAACATGCTACCTACACTGCTTCATTTCTTCAATTCTACTTGCACATTTCAGAAAACTTGACAATTGCATTCATATCAAACACCAATCCATCTTCTTGTTACACACTTGATTATCACTTAGTACAGAAGGAAGTGGGACAAATTTAGAAAGATTCAATCTCACCACTAAGACACAGAGTTGCATCTAATTTTAAGTTAAGGGCTCAGAATACATACATACAGGGTTTAAAAACAGTACAATACAGTATGAAAGGTTCCAAACATGTTCTTTACACTGTCAATTTACAAATAATGAACAAAAACTAAGTGGGAAGCATAAGAAAAAGATGACCTGGCAATCTTCAAAGGTATTTTATCTTAATGCTGTAATGCCTTAAATATGTTAAATAGAGAAACTCCTTTCTGGTTAAATTTTATCTATAGGTTCAAAGACATCATTCACTCAAGGTATGTACAACAGAATACCGTACATAAAAAAAAAACCCAAAAGACAATGACAAGACACTGAGGACTTGCGTACATAAACGTCTTGCCACATTTGTTGCAAGACTCTCTAACAATTTAACATTAATGTGCACATCTAATTAAACCAGCTGGTGGCACTCTTGTGCCACTATTTTGGATTTAATATGACAGTTGAGAAACACTACAAAAATCTTTTTTAAAAGCCTCTTTCTATCCCTAAGAAACAAACTAAAATGAGAGAAACTGAGTAAGCAGTGCCCAATAGAGACCTATATGCTTGCAAAACTTTGTTGAAAAGATAACTACTATAGCTTGCATTTCAACTACATCAGTACATTGAACTATTTATACTCCAGCGTAAAGAATTAGAATCCACTATGTTCAAAAGAGAACTCAAGAATTAAAAACAGTTTAAACATTTTTTGTAATTTTGTCCCAAAGGAGGACAAAGATGGGAAAGAAAACCTGAATTTTTTCTTGGCAAATTCTTTGACATTACGTATTCACATAGAATGTATAAGAGCACACAATCTAAAACAATGAACATCTAATTTTAAAAAAAAAAAAAAAAAAGAAAGATTTTCTGCTTTCCTTTGCAATGGGGGTTGTTTAGGCTGGAGAAAAGACGACCAAGCAGAGACCTTACCACTCTCTACAACTATCTGAAAGGAGGTTGTAGAAAGGTGGGTGTCAGTTTCTTCTCCGAAGTAACAAGTGATAGGATGAGAGGGAATGGCCTCCAGTTGCACCAGGGGAGGTTTAGACTGGGTATTAGGAAAGATTTCTTCACTGAAAGGGCTGCCCAGGGAAGTGGTTGAACCACCATCCCTGGAGGATTTTAAAAGAGGTGTAGATGTTGTCCTTAGGGACGTGTTTAGTGGTGGACTCAACAGTGTTAGGTTTGTCGTTAGACTCAATCTAAAGGTGTTTTCCAACCTAAATGATTCTAAGACTCCATTTGATCCTATGATTCTATTCTATTCTATGATTCCATTGTTGCCAAAAGCAATCATGCTTCAGAAAAAAAAGTTAAGTGGATTTCAAGTAGCCTTGCCCAATTAATAACTAGAAAATAGGCACTGATCAACTTAAGACTAAAAAGCTTGACTGTAATGATATACACAGTTACCTTCCTGCACTGTTGGGATACTAATGAATTAAACTCAAGTTACTAATGTGATTTTTGTGTTGCAGGCAAATTGACACAACTATTGATATAAACAGAAGCCATATAAATATGTCTACTAACTTGCAGGAGTCAATTCAGCTTCCTCTTCTGGAAAGTTAATGGGATGCTTGGACTGATTGACGGAATGTCCCATAGGAACAGTAAAAAGGTAGGAAAACGGGGAGGGAAGGATGCAAAAGGGGAAGAGGAGAAGGAGAAAGAAAGGCTTTATTAGCGCTTAGAAGAGGGAATAAAGAAGCAGTGATGATGATTAACTTAAGCAAAGGAAACAAAACTAGATTAAGAAGTTGCAGTGTCCCTCATCCAAGTTTCCTATGGACAAATGATCAATGACTTGAAGAGGAGATTCAGGCTTTCTCCTGTGCGACGGCAGGAGCAGACAGGATACAAGTATGTTTTTGTCGACAGTAAGAGGGGAAACAGTCAATCTCAGATAAAAGTACTGCAGTAAAACATCTGCAGGCACACATAACACACTTCTACCTTTGTTGAAACAAATTAGAAAATAAACCCAGGTAACATTCTCTTTGCACAACCACTTGCTCACTAAGCCAACCTCTGACAGCTAAATTCTCTAAATATTACCACCAGAAAAAATGCATACTGTCACTTTACACAAGCTTATCTGCTTCCCAAGTCTGTTCCTCCATACCAGTAAATAACATAATACATTCTCGTGACAATTACTAAGTCTATGAGAAGAATGTCCATTTAGTACAGATTTATCTTATTTCCAGTTGGTCATACTATTTTAGATCTCTGAGCACCCTCATACTGTTATTCATTTAAAAAGAAATTAAGAGAAAGTATTTCTGTATTTCCATAATTTTCAGTAAGGTAAGAAAAAAAAAAGAAGATATTTGTGGCTAAGGACAAAATGTTCATGGTAGTGACAAGCTTCCTAGTGTGAAGTTGTTAAGGGATCCAAAATTGAATATTATGCTACTAAAAAGCAGAGGGCCTAAGATTTCCAGTGTGTCATCCGATGCTTGCTCCTTTTCCTTCGAAGGTACAGAAGTATTTGTTTCAGGCATGTTAATTTTGGTAACCAAGTTACACAGTTAAGGTTTGAGAAATGGAAAAGGGGTTACAGTTTATTCTTATCAAAACCTCAGTAAAGGAAAATATACACTTAGAAACCGAAGTAGCAGCGTTAGATAACAGAGCTGCCTGACACTTCCACATACAAGATGCATTTTCAGGTGCTTGTAAAAGTTTCGCCAAGCTGTAACCACTAAGACAGAAATTTTCCATGACAGGTTACTGTTGTAGGATGATTACTAGTCATTTACATTAGATGAAGTATTTCCAAGAGAAGAAAGGAAGGTGCATCTCATTTAAAATATAGATGTTTTTAAAGACCTCTGCACATCTGAACATGAAATAGATCATTGGCAGAGCATCCTCAAAGACTTGCTTTGTGCTGTCCCATGGGAAGTTACCCACATCATAAGCCTTTAGAATTAAAATTGTAGTCCATAAAGTCTCAGTG
Organism: Ibidorhyncha struthersii; assembly: GCA_013398815.1. NCBI lineage: Eukaryota > Metazoa > Chordata > Aves > Charadriiformes > Charadriidae > Ibidorhyncha > Ibidorhyncha struthersii. Next base: position 295,365 of record VZSZ01000054.1, on the reverse strand, counting down.
AAGTCTGGAGCATCACACTTTAAAAAAAAAAACCAAACAAACATCAAGGCTGCATCCTCTCACAGAGCACTGCCCAGCCCTCAACTGGACTGCACACTAGTGAGCTTGAACAAAAGATTAGCCAAGTTTGAGAATGCTTGGGTCCATGGTGGGAGTGTACAGCAGCCTTCTGAAAATTGCAATGCCTGGCTGCCGCAGAGCATATTGGAGCCAGACATGAGAACTGAGAATCTGGAGCTATTACTTTGTGCTCCCAAGTGGCCAACCCCTCCTCCTGGAACTCGTGCAACTCCACTTCACTGCAGGCAACTGGAATTTCCTAACTCTAAATGTTCAACTTTGCAACTTTAAAAAAAAAAACAAAAACAAAAACAAAAACAACAAAACAAACCCAAACCAAAAAAAACAAACTCAAAATATTAATATCTATTAATTTATAGCAAGGATTTCTTAACTACTAGGGATGCTTATAACTTAGGGCCTGTTCTGGCAGGTACAGTCTAAACCTATTGAAATTCATTGCAATTTAAGAAACGTCTGTGGACATTTCAAATTAAGAAACTGCTGCACCACGTGCATGAGGTGCACTATTTGCTAGTCCATGCACCTCCCACGCATGGTTGCGATGCTTCCCTGTCAAACACAGCAGGATAGAAAAGATTGCAAAAGCTAGTAAACATTTCACTTAAAACCAGTGGTGAAACTAAGCTTGAAGAAATTTAAGACTGAACTGCCACAAGAAACAGGCAGTCCTGACCTTCCCCCAACCATGTGTTCTCTCATCTCTTTTGTGTGGACAGCAGTGATTTTGACCATGTGGTCCAGTGGATCAATGGACAACTAATTCAGAAGGATTATTTTTCAGGGAGACCACAAGCTGATCCAAATCACTAGGCAGCTGCACAAACACTAGTGCCAATGCAAGATGGGGCAAGACTGCCCAATTCAGCAGTAGCATGGACCTAAATTAGCATAAACCAAACACAAAATCCCAAATAAATTTTATCTGCAGTGGAATTTTCCCAAAAGAAAAAAAAGTAACAGGAAAAAGTAAATAAGATGGAGTATAATTTCTCGGAAAATCAGATCACATCTGATATGTCTGAAAAAAGACTCATTAAGTGGAAGACTGAAAGAAGGAAGGAAAAACAAACCCCAAACTTTAGTAAGACTAATTCATGCGTAATTGTATCATTTAGAGAAAGAATATCAGATACTTCATCCTGTGAAGAGCTCTACCTGCAGCACAGAAAAAAAAGACATCAAAGCAGCTAAGAAACTTAAGGAATAAAGGGACACATAGCTTTAACTGGTTTTGTTTGAATCTGCTGGCTTTCACACTAAGCAGTAACTGTATTAAGCAACTTTTTTATACATCTGTTGACCACTAAACTATGAATCACTCCTAAAAAAATTACTGTAGACACCAAATCATCCACAGATCAATCACTAGAAGAGAACAGGTATACACAGCTGGGGAGTTAAAAGTCACAAATCTACCCTTTTGTTTAAAAGCAGATAAGCCATACAACACAAACAAACAAAGAAATCCGCATTCATAAAGCAAACCACTGATGTGGCTGGTCCAAAATCTTGAATACCTTTTACAAACATGTGACTAGTAAATGTGCAACATAGGAAACCATGACCAAGGCTGTAAATTTAGTTCAAAGAAAAATCTTCATTTTTAGTTTATTTGTAGACTTTTATTATACTATGATGGACTAAACACAAACCAGCATGCGCAAAATGGACACAGCCAATTCTCAGCTGTTTCTTCAGAACATGAAATCTCACTTTTTGGGTTCAAGCTCCTTTACAAACCTGACAAACCCTAGTTTTAAGCCTATAAGTTACAAGTATGTGCAACTGAAGAAAACTGTGTAAATTCTTTTCTCCTCTTAAGAGTTTAACCTTCCACAATTGGCTGCTGTGTTCTTAATTTTTGTCATCTGTTCCAAATTTGATTTTTGGCAACTTGAAGTAAGGACTAACAAGTAATCTGTTGCTAATTTCCTACAGATGTAGTATTTCTGTTCCCTAATCTAATTAGATGTTGCAGAAAAAGTAAAGGAATTTGTCTTGATTTTAAATGGACTGGTATATCTACAAAGAAATTGGCTGTTTTAAAAGCTTCATTAATTAATCACAACTTGTAGCGTGATATCTTCACTGGAAACTGCAACCAAAACATACAACTCCCTTCAGTGCTTTTGACAAAATTTGGTAACATCATAAGTCAAGAATTCTCATCTTTGAACTCAAGTCTAGTGGCTTGATCCAAGACTGCTTCTTCTGAAAGGTATGTTGCCTAGATTTACTTGGATATTGATCTATGGTATTGTGTCTCCTGCAGATTAATCTAGTAAGAGTTCCAGCCTCTGAGCAACCATTTTCTTACCTTGTCTGTATCACTGACATATTTTTTTCTCAGTAAATTCTACCATAAACACAAGTATTTTTCTAAAGTGGTGTGTAACAGGCATGAAAGCAGAGAGATTTATTTTAAAATGTGGTTATTTACACGGCACCCAATTCAAACTGTGTTCTACAACTGATGAAGTCTGATAGCGACTTCTCTAATCAATGTACGTAAAGAGGCATAAGGGAAGACTAAAAGTATAAAAGAAGTCACTGGACTGCAGACAGCTTCCATCAGCAACAGCAGCTATTCTACAGTTAGTGTTACTAATCAAAACAGCACATGTACATACACATACAGAAGTCTAACCATTTTAAGAGGGTACCAGCTCAGCTGACTATAACTGCCACCAGCTCACATTCTTTTCTTGTAAGAGACAAGAGTCTGCTGCAACAGGAAAGCGAAGGCTGATGAACTTCCAACTGCGTGTCTTCATCTTAAAAACTCAGAACAGCTGGAGAATATAAACCATCAAGTGTTTGGTACCTCCAGAAGAACGCAATGGAAGAAAGGACAAGTACACCGCAGGCGAAATCTAACAGATGTAGTATGACTTTGTCAGAGACAGTCATCTCACTACTGCCACATGCAAGGGGCTACCAGGAAACTTTCTGAAGAAGCAGTTTTACAGCAGATAAATGTATTTCGGATAGCAGAGTTCGAGTCATTCAATTGCTCGTCCACAAAAGGCTCCAACATCACGGAACAACCAGAAAGAGCAGCATTTGTGCTTAGACAATGCCTTTAGTATTCATACTTAAGGTAACAAAATACACCATAACTGTAATTTTTTAGTTGATACCAGCTTTGCCAGCCACCTGTGTCAAAAAAGACACGTATCATATTGTCCATTTTCATATTCCTTCCAGGAAGGAAACTTTTAAGCTTATTCATCAACGTGAGGAAAACTTGACAGGCAATCTCAGAAGATAAATATATTCTTACAATGTTTTACAGTTCTTGCTACACTTTAATTAGTGACCTCCTACATGGAAAAAAGTTACAGGACAATTTTTAAATTCAGGGCTATGAAATAAGTTGGATATGCTGATCAGAGAATCAGGATTTATCAATACAAGGAAAATGTTTAGGTTCTCATTTCCCTTTCACTTATTTTAAACCTATATACCCCAATTTTTAAAGCATACCACTCCATGCATGTGCAGTAATTTAAACTTTTAGAACATCTCTATTGGATTCCAATTCAAAATTCTTACCAAAAAAAAATATATCCCTTCCCATAATTTGCTTTGCAGAGTCTCTAAGTATAACATGAAAAAAAATTTAGGTGGTAGTCTTGCAGGCATTGGGAAGAGTGTATTAGTAATCTCTGGGTTCTAGTGTGTCATAGGATGAAAGTCGTTTTACTGTCATGCATAAACTTCACGATGAATAGCCAAACACATTTGATTACCAAAATACGTAAGTATTGTTTATATTTCATAAACTGATATGTTTATCTCAGAGGATATTTTGAAAGCTTCTAAAAATCTGGCAAGTGAAGAGTGATCTTACATGTAATTCAAGAACATCTGAAAACCGGACGGCTCACACCTCTTATGCCAACAAAATTTGAAGCCAAAGTAATGCTTCAAGATGATAGATATACACAGTTTTCCTTTACTGTTGACTTATTAAAAAACACTTTGTAACTAATAATTGGAAAAAAAGAAAGAGGATGAGATGGTCTAATTGCGTTTCAAACTAAGTCTTTCCATTGCCTATTTTCATCTTAGGAAAAGGATAACTGGAAACACTCCAGAACACACTTTTTGTACAAAACTAAAGACATAATAGAACTGGCAGAAAATGTAAATAATTTAATTTTTAAAAGTAGTTAAAAGAAAAACAAAACAAATGCCTGTCATGCCGTTTGTGGCATATCTATGATAACTCTCACAAATCAGAGTCCAACAACCTTAGCATCTGCTAACCACGCAAAACATGGAACATAAGGAAAACTACTCAAACCTTAAGCTCCCAAAATACAAGAGCCAATATTGTTGTATTCCTCCAAGAGCTAAAATAGACCACAACTGTTCTTTAAATCACCTACAAATAGTATGCGAGGTTCGGCAATCCAACTCTATTTTAAGATACTGTTGCCTATCAAAGACCATATATAATGGGTTGATTTCTCTGTATACAGAAACAGTTAACTGCATTTCCATCTAATAATAGCACATAAGACATGACCTACAATAATCTTTAATGGGTAGAAAAAGCTTCTGCATTACACTACTGTGTAGCAAATATTATTTTAGTGACAACATGTCCATACAAAAGCCAAGGCAAAATTGCTATGGAACACAAACTTTGTCTTTCCTTACACCCATTTCCACTTTATCCCACAGGAGTTATTAGCCAATACACAGATTTGTCTATGTGTGCTGAGCTTATATTGCAACCACTACTAACTGTCACACCCCCAAAGCTCGTTTGTTTTCCCCTAAAGAAACATTAGTTTACTCTGTACTGCCACCTTCTCTGCCAAGTGAAGCAAATAACCTGTAGTTTTAATGCACTGCCAGTCCCTGACATGATTTTAACCTCCTATACATCAAGTCTAGAACTACAATGAATTTAAGGAAAAGCTAAAAAAAAAAAAAAAAAAAGANAAAAAAAAAAAAAAAAAAAAAGGTAGCATTACCAACTGCTACATTATGCATTACCTTTGTATGTAAGTCAGAATCTCTCAGCTGTGCAAACTGGGCTACAGTCACAATTGTACCGGGAACCAGGGGAGCGCAGAAGGGGAGGGTGATGCTTGTACTGTGCCAGACCAGATGGCAGACATCAAACTTAATCTGCAATCTCTTCATTGAGTATACGCAGGGTAATAACAATGACTGCCCGTGAATAGACCCTTTCACTGATCAGACATAACTAGCTACCCCAGCATGATCACCACAGTTCTCTGTTCTCTTCCCACTACCTTCTTCTCCTATTGCTCCGGCACAACCTACTGAAACTAGAAACAATTTCTTGGTGGCAGAAGGACCAAAGGAAGAAGGAAAAAGGTAATATGGGTTGGCAGGAGGGACGAGTTAGTCATCACTTCCCCTACCTTTACTCATGCTATCACATCACTCATTCAGTCTACGTTCAAGTAAAGTATCCCACGTCCAGAAACCAAGATTTAAAGTGTATGCCACTCATTGCGCAACTAAAAGCACAGAAGACAGAATGTAACTTACCAATTTAAAGGAGAATACTGTTCAAGCAAGGATCTGGGAAGTAATTTTGTAAAAGACAAATTTCAATTTAGCAAAAATTACGGGAGGATGGGGTGGGTTGGAAACAACTTTCCTTAGTCAGCAACGCTTAGAGGAGACCGAAGACAAGAACGTAAGTGCATACAGACAACACTTAGTACCACCAAGACAAGATCACGAGACTACAAAGTAATAGTCTTTGAAGACATTAATGTTCATAGTGTCCAAAGAGATAGCATTAAGAATTCTGATGAAAGGGAGAAAATTAAACAAATCATGATGACAACTAACAAAACTGATTTTAGACAACCCAGGGAATTCCAGCCAACTCTCCTGTAAGTGGCATAGAGACAAATTCAGAATGAGAACAACAAGGATGGTCCTAGCCAATAGGACCACCAAGAGTTATCATCTGGTATGATGCTGATGTATCTTCAACACCAGGAAGTTCCTACAGCACAGACTGCTAAGAGGAAGAGGAGGACAACAACACTAAGGTGCCTGCCCAATTGCTCAGGCAAAAAGATGCAAATAATCCATTACCACCAATGGGTGTATTCTTGCTCTCCCTTCCAGCCTCCAGGTTCTTGGCTACAATCCCCCTACTGCGCATCAGCAAACATCAGACCCCTCTGAGCCTATACAACTCATCCAAATAACACAGAACGAGCCTCAGAATGGAAGTGGCAAGTTTTGGTGTGTTAAGTACCAGTAAGTGCAAAAGCTAGGACCAGTGAGATGAGACAGTGTAAATAAGAGCTTTGGGGAAGGAAGCAAGAGAGGAAAGGGAAGTCATACCCTCCCATTTTTGGTGGCTATGGAATTGCAGCCTCTTTCCATAAGATTTGTCACTATTATCAGTCAGAAAGTATACTAAGACTATACATACCTTCAGTAGGCCAGTGCATGGCAGTTCTTTTACAGGATTTCCCTACATTTCCATGTCAGTGAGCTCTTCAATACACAGCAGAATTATTTTTTAAGATAGAATAGTGAAGTTAATAACTGCAAAGCTTAATTTCCTTTTTCAGGCAAGCATTTCCTTCTATGAGAACAGTCTTCCGTTTTACTTAATGTTATGTTCTTTCTCCTGTGATTCCAATAAAACTAAGTTGCAGAAGAAAGCATGACTTTTATAGTCCCTACACTGCCTGGAGAGAACAGAAAGGATCGGTCAAAAGGGCAGAGCTGCCAAGTCACTGACCTCTTTTGTAAGAGCCATAGCAGCAAAGAAAAAATTTAAAGGTCAGCTCAACTGCAGTCAGTCTCAAGGAAGAAAGGCAAAAAGAAAAGAGCTAACTTAAAGCACTGTGTAAGAACAACAAATCTCAAAACAGATCTTCTGGGGCCATGAAGTAATTGCCTCTCCCAGTTTCTGCATAAAAATCACATTTTTTTCCTACACGGGCACTAGATTGTCTTCAAAGGCTACTTCCTCAGAGGGATGTCCTGCATTAGAAATGGCATCACTGAGTAAACTGAATGGGTGGGAGGGTAGAATTCAGCCATACTAGGAAAAGGTGTTCTGGTTCACCACCTAGCCATGAAGATTAATAAACCCTAAGCAATAGTTTTCAGGCACTAAATGAATAAAAAAAGGAAATAAACACTTCTTTGTTGGTACCCAATGATTCTACCAAAGTATCCTTGGGTTTCTGCCCATTTATAAGGTGAATTTCATTTAACAACCACCACCATCAAATCCGTCACAAACTCTGTACCAATGTGATTTCCCCCCTTTCCTTTCACCAGCGATGAGAAAAAAAAGCTGCTTCACACTAAAAAGTCCCATCACATAACAGTTTCAATACTGAATAGCTGAATACCAATTCTGTAAACCTGGTGAAAATTTCTCAGAGTTGAACACCTTCCTCAGGCTACTGAAATTATAAAGAACAGATAAAGCAAAAACAAAGCAGCACTGTTAATAAGTCTAGAGATTTCTACTCTCAAGAGGAGAGCAGAATTTGGCTCTCAAATTACCAACGCTTTCTGGTTACCTCCTTCAAAGGAATCATTCTTATCAACTTAGCTGGGCAGAGAAACAATAGCCACATTCTTATGAGAAGCAATCACCGGGTTTACAAAGGCCACTCTCACATGCCTTTGTGAGAAAAGCTTTTGGGGGTGATTTTGAGCCTTGAAGTCAGTGGTCAAGAGCTCAGAAAACAACTGAGAAACCAACTGCAACACTTGCAGCAATATAGATTAGCTTCCTGTGAAGACAAAGCAACTTCTTGACCTCTGTCTCTTGATTCAACAACATCAAGTTACTTAAATGCAGCAGGTGGTTTGTTGATTACTCATGCCATGGGAAGAGCCAAAAAATCTGGGAGACAAGAAAGGCAATCTTACTGATGCCTCAAGCATATCACTCCTGAAGTATGAGAGGCTGAGATCTAGAGGGAGACCTGCAAAATCAACTGCAGAAAATATCCTGCATTTGTAATTTTTTTTAAAAAACGTTTTTAAAAATTAAGAAATTCAAGTTTTTCTTATGCTATGCAAATTACAGAAGTGATTAATTCAAATACATCATCATTTTAGCCTGAGCAACAAAAATGCAATATTGCCTAACTTTCTATGTGAAAAAAAGATATCAGCGTGAATAACACTCAGAGACGAAAAAAAAACCAAAACAAGCCTTGTCATGCCACTGAAAGAAAATGACTGACAAATGAACAACAATATAATCAATGATTGTCATAGGCTGGCTCCAACACTTAAGCCTACAGCAATAATGCAAACGCTTGCATTTTAACTTTCCAAAGAAAAAAGGACACATTTCTATCTACTTCTGTTTTGCTTCACTCAATATCAATCTCCCATAAAAATATACTGAACACCAACTTTTTATACAAAAAGAAAGTTTACCTAAACTGTCACTCATTCATTTCTCACCATTTAAAAAAAAAAAAAAGATTTAGATCTAAGCGTGACCTTGATGAGCTGACTAACAAGCCTGCATCATTCCCTCTTTACATCAGATGAACTTTTGCTGCAGATGGGCAGAGGCATGCTTTCAGGACAGCTCATTCAAATTAGTGTTATTGATTAGAATAAACTCAGCTTGTTCCAGTTTTCTCCCATAAAAGAGACCATGCATATTAGTAAAACTGACTTTTGAACATGCCAGATTTCTGTTTCAGAGAATATCTCTACAAGGCAGCTTCTAGTTTCAGTTCTCTAGATTCACCGGAACATTTTCCCCATTTCCTTCCACAAGTCACCAGGACTTTCAATGTTCCCCAAACTGGCTATGTTTTTACTGAAAAGTTTACTCCCTGATTAAGCAATGCAGAGGCACCAAAATCCCAAATGAACATCTGCTATTGCTGTACCCCAGCCCAGTTGTTTTTTCTGTGTTGTGCATTGCTTCAAAGAGTTCTCCCTGTCATACATTAAACAAGAATATTAAGTAGCAGCAAATTACTGGTATAGTATAGCTCCAGACAGGCACTCAAATTGCTCCATGTGTTTCAGGTATTAAGTGTACTGTAACAGGAATGTAATCTTGCCAGTTGTACTTTCTTTTTTCCACAGCTGTGCACTCCTCAGATTTAAATTAAAATCAATACATGATATTTACTTAGAATAAAAACATAAACTATAAAACATTAAAATCCATGACTGGCTTCAGAGGAGGAAGAAATGGCAAAAGCCCTTAAAAAAAAGGAAGTATGCATTCTTTAAAAAGATTCTGCAGACCTAAATATAGAAAGAAGGAGCCAAAGCACGTGCAGTCCATGAAAAAGCAATCTTAACCTTTGATCAACCCCACTGCACTGAAGACGTTTAGCTAGGATTGTAAGCATGTGGGCAGGGAAGAAGAAAAAACCCAAACAAAACCAAAGTCTTGAATTAATGACACTCTACCTCAGTGATTGGTTGCCCTTGTGATGTCAAGTCCAGTTCCTGAGGTCTCGTCACCTTATCGATATCCAAGGAGTCCATGCTGGAAGCTGCAGAAGTTATGCTGGAACGGGAGGAGTTACTGACTGAGCGCACCTCAGCATCGCTCACTGTGCCAGCAGATGCTGTCCTCCTGTGCTGAGCAGTAACTACTGGTTTGGTGTCTTCTGCAACAGACTGTTGGGCTGCCTCATCCATGCTCAAAGAGGCCTTCTCTAACTGTGCAGTGATGTCATCCAAAGATACGTTGGCATGCGATGGTTTAGTCACCTTACTAGATGAGGAAGATAATCCTTTCATGCTGCTGTGCTTAGTAGAAGGTCGGCTAGCAGGTGGTTTCTGAGCTTTGGATTCTGTGGCAAGGCGTTTCATTGCAGCATTGTTTGCTGAATGAGACCCAATGCTGCTGAGCTCCTGCTCTATGGAACAGAGATCAGCCATGAGGGCATCTAGATCCACAGTCTCCCCCTGATTCAGGGCTTCTGCAATAAACAAGAATTTTCAGTATGTGCAGAGTTACTTCATTTGTCTGTGCAACTCTTCACTTCATGTTATACAATTTTACAGTTCGAGTAAGCGAGCAAAGGAAGTGTATTTTTTTTTCCCCATCTTTATTGCAAAATGCCTGCTCACAGCTAAACAGAAATTTATTTGTGCTACTACTCTTGACCGGTCTAAGAGCAATTAAAACAACCCAACAAACAACTATTTAAGTTAAATACATTTGCCAACAGAAGAAATCTATGAATGTTCATATTACATTTGAAAAGTTTAAACTGCTGTCCTGTGTACAGAATCTAATGATACATATGTAATATCTAATAACAAAAACTGTAGATGTTTTGATAAGCATTTTCTGCTAAAGCAACGCAAGGTATGTGACACTGCTTTTAAAAAAAAAAAAACACAAAATACTATACACATACTCAAGACTTTTAAGTTAAGGCTTCCTGTATCGCAACCACAGGAAGCTATTTTAAGACAAGGAAAAACATGATTTTTGTTTAATGGGAAGCATTCTGTAGCTGTATTCCTGCATCCTGTCCCATGAAGCAAGATGTTCTTTCTTCCCATTTAACAAATACACATCAATTCATTCTTTCATGAGACCAGATCCCAGAATGTGTATTTCCGTACAAACACTAGACTACAATTCCCAGATACTAGGTGCTGTGAAAGATACTGCTTTAGCATACTCAAGATTCTGTGCCATCAGAAAGCAATGCCTTCAGCAAGAGTGTTCCCACTTGAGTTACAAGTGTATTTAAATGCTCCTATAATTTACAGTGTTCCCATTTATAGCTGCAATGGGTTTTTTTTCCTAAGTTAATATTTTAGGAGGTAAATAATTCAAACAAACCATTCAAATTGTACATGGAGAAGCGATATGAGAAGTTGGCAAGATTGGTTTCCTGATGGAGAGGTGATCTCTTCACTGGTGCCACAGGCTTGTCTGTATCCAAACTCTGAAAAAGAAAAAAAAAAAAAAAAGGTGAGAATAAAGTTTGTCAAGGAACTGGACAAGCAAATCTTCAAGATGAATGAAAATTAGTTTTCTCTAAGAGAATGTTTTTTAAAACTGATGGCATATAAAAGAACCCATACCACAGAGATTTAGCTTCAGATATACAATGGAGAAAAGATATTAAAAACACTCTGGGTTTTTTTTTTTTAGAATCAAAAGGACTGAAGCATATTCCAAATGCATTTTAAATGGCATTACAGACTAGCTAATTTTGAAACACTGACTGGCTTACCTGTAACAACTTCTCTGCAGTGAATTGCTCAAGTATCTACTCACATTCAAACTGTGGCAGACTCTCTAAGAAATGTATCATTAACTTAGGAGCATAATCGTGGCGTAAGTACACAAAAGCATTCAGTGAAGAATTCTATTTTATTAAAAGGGATTTAAAATTGGGTAAATTCAGAAATTTTTCTCAATGAGGCTTTCCTGTGAGAAATGTTAAATTGTGAAAACAAACCCCAGCCAGTTTATGTAGGATAAGGTTTTGGTTTGGGTGGGTTTTTGTTGTTGTTGTTGTTTTTTTAAACAAAACCTAGTATCAGTTAAACAAATTAAAAAAAAAAAGAGACAAGACAAGACATCTTTCTACCCAATACATTGAATTGTTATGTTATGAAGGCTAATGTGGGCATAACATTATCATAAATATCAGTATTTTTGTAAGTAGCAAGCAGTAGGGCACTACAATCCAGCTGGTGACCCAAGAGATGCATGACAGGGTCTGGAGCTGCTGCCCCTGGAGTGACGGATGTTACATGGGCAATCTAGCTCTTGCTGTCACTGAGGCTCCACAGCCCTGCGGAGGGTTTGAATTTAAGCAATGATTGTACTGATAAAGCTTTCCTGAAGATACGCTTGTCTGAAAGAAAAGCATCTAGCTCCAACAGAACAAACACATGCAGCACTACAGGCTGTGGAAGAGTGGCTGGAAAGCTGCCCAGACGAAGAGGACCTGGGTGTGTTGGCTGACAGTCGGCTGAATATGAGCCAGCAGTGTGCCCAGGTGGTCAAGAAGGCAAATAGCAACCTGGCTTGTATCACAAATAGTGTGGCCATCAGGACTATGGAAGTGATCATCTCCACATCTCCCCTATATTCGGCACTGGTGAGGCTGCACCTTGAGTACTGTGTTCCGTTTTGGGCCCCTCACTAAATGAAAGACATTGAGGCACTGCAGCATGTCCACAGAAGGGCATCGGAAGAGAAACTGACATCATCTACCTGGACTTGTGCAAAGCATTTGACCCTGTCCTGCACGACATCCTTGCCTCTAAATTGGAGAGACAAGGATTTGATGAGTGGACGACGTGGTGGATAAGGAACTGGCCAGATGGTCGCACTTAAGAGTTGCAGTCAAAGGCTTGATGTCCAAGTGGAGACCAGTGATGAGTGGTATTCCTCAGGAGTCTTTAACATCTTTGTCAGTGACATGGACAGTGGGATTGAGTGCACCCTCAGCAAGTTTGCCGACGACACAAAGCTGTGTGGAGCAGTCAACACGCTGGAGGGAAGGGATGACATCCAGAGGGACTTGGACAGGCTTGAGAGGTGGGCCCATGCCAACCTCATGAAGTTCAAAAAGGCCAAGTGCAAGGCCCTACACATGGGTTGGGCCAATCCCAAGCACAAATACAGGCTGGGAACAGAATGGATTGAGAGCAGCGCTGAGGAGAAGGACTTTGGGGTGTTGGTGGATGAGAAGCTCAACATGAGCTGGCAAGGTGCGCTTGCAGCCCAGGAGGCCAACTGTATCCTGGGCTGCATCAAAAGNGGGGAGACCTTTCAGCAGCCTTCCAGTACTTAAAGGGGGCCTACAGGAAAGATGGAGAGAGACTTTTTATAAGGGCATGTAGTGATAGGAGGAGGGGTAACAGTTTTAAACTGAAAGAGGGTAGATTTAGATCAGATATTAGGAAGAAATTCTTTACTGTGAGAGTGGTGAGACACTGGAACAGACTGCCCGCAGAAGCTGTGGATGCCCCATGCCTGGAGATGTTCAAGGCCAGGTTGGATGGCATTTTGAGCAACCTGGTCTAGTGGGAGGTGTCCCTGCCCATGTCAGGGGGGTTGGAACTAAGGGATCTTCAAGGTCCCTTCCAACCCAAACCATTCTATGATTCTATGAAGCTGGTGAGAGGGCTACAGCACAAGTCTTATGAGGAGCGGCTGAGGGAACTGCAGTTATTTAGCCTGGAGAAGAGGCTCAAGGAAGACTTTATCACTCTCTACAGCTACCTGAAAGGAGGTTGTAGAGAAGTAAGTGGGTATCAGTCTCTTCTCCCTAGTAATAAGTTATATGATGAGAGGAAACAGCCTCCAGTTAGGCGAAGGATTGGATATTCGGAAAAATTTCTTCACTGAAAGGGTTATCAAGCATTGGAACAGGCTGCCCAGGGAAGTGGCTGAGTCGCCATCCCTGGAGGTATTTAAAAGATGTATAGATGTGGTGTTTAGGGACATGGTTTAGTGGTGGACCTGGCAGTGCTAGGTTAATGGTTAGACTTGATGATCTTAAAGGTCTTTTCCAACCTAAATGATTCAATGATTCATTGAATCATAGAATGGTTTGGGTTGGAAGGGACCTT
>VZSZ01000054.1:266637-281307 GCA_013398815.1 Ibidorhyncha struthersii | reverse complement strand
CCTCCCTTGACCTGCTGGCCATGCTTCTTTTGATGCAGCCCAGGATACAGTTGGCCTCCTGGGCTGCAAGCGCACCTTGCCAGCTCATGTTGAGTTTCTCATCAACCAACAATTCTATGACAATTTCTCACCTAAGCTTTTTATTTCCATTTTCTACATCTTTACTCAAGCCTTTGTTAAAAATCAAATGCACTATTTTTTTTCTTCTAATACTTATTTTTGCTGAGCTCAATTCTCATTTTGGGCTGAACTTAAAGAAAAAAAAAATCACTTTATTAGGAAGTCAATCATCACTTAACAAGAAGTCAGTCATGCAACCTTGTCTTCCATCAGGTGGAAAAAACCTCACCTCTAGTACCTCTGATGGAGCTTGCATATTGTCCCACACAGAACCACCGAAACAAATTTAAAATAATAATAATAAAAAAATATCTATCTATAATCCTAGAAGCAGCAGTGAAACTGGAGACGACAGAGGCACGTTAGGGCTCATTCCTTTAGACTGAAACCATAGACTACCACAAAAGGTTCACTGTAAAGTAAATATACTCTGGTTAAAAGCATCTAAAATATGTTTTACTGAATTTAATAATAATTACATTATTTCATAGCCTTGGAAACACATGCAATATGCTCTCACTATTATCAGAGCACATTCTCCATAACACATTATGATGCTAAACTAGCATTTTGAAGAACTGCTGAAAACTGCAACAGCACCAAAAGCTTAGTTCTGAATGATCATGAGAAGCAAGGTAAGAGTTCCTTCATTTAACCTGCACTATAGAGCAGAATAACTAAAGCAAGATAAATGTCAGTGCACTCTGTATCAGTGCCAAACACCACTCACGTGCTGCAAATTTTGTCACTACATTTTATAATGCTTTTATTAGACCAACAGTTAAAGAGGGCAAAGCGCATTCAAACGATCTCATGGGCATCTTAACAGTTACAGGTCTTTTAAAAAGCACTTCCATCTGGAAAAGAATCTGGGTCTTACTTTCAATCCCCCCCAAAATAAACATTTAGGAAGTCTAAAATGGAAATTAAAGTTCAAGGAAATCAGTGACAAAAACCCTTCCTTCCTACTGATCTTAGAGTCCAGCTGATAAATAGCAACAAATGCTGAGACTACAGGAGAATGCACTTTGGAGCTCAATAGCTCTAATTCCCCGCTTTATTGGGACAGCTGCATTAAGACACAATCACTTTCCAAACAAACAAACCGAGACACAACTAACTGCATTAACTTATTTATACAAAACCATATGAGATCATCCAAAGTTTTGAGGGAAATGTCATTTCTCAGTAGTCACAAAAGACAGAAGGGCAACTGCCAGGCTGTGTTACAGACTGTTATAGAGCAATATGAAAGTGAGAAACAAATAACGTGGGTCCTCCCCTTAACTATCTGTTAGTGCGTTTTAAGAATTTTGCACGGATCAGCACACAAATTGAGATATCACCATAAAGTCTGTAAGTCAATAGTGTAGCTGTAAGCCCCAAGTAAAGTACGCTTCTATTTCTAGGCTGCTCATATCTGAAAAAAATGGGGCAGAGAACAAAATGCCCAAGACCAGTTACCCATTGTGTTCCTCTGTGAAGATCCTCACTCGAGGTAATTTACAGAGCCCATACCTTCAAAACGGCTCCCACTTACCATTAAAAATCCTTCACAGGAAGTTAAAAAACAACAAGAAATATGATAGATGTATTTATTTCACACTGTCTTCCATTCACCTCAAAAGGCAGGATTCTTTATTTCCCTGCTTGCACAAGTTCAGGAAAAAAAAAAAATTCCCCCTAGAGTGCTATCTACATTCAGATCTTGCAGGCAGAGATTTAACCAGAAGATAACAGAGATGAGCCTGAATTTGAAATGCTGTCACATGATTAGCTCAATTTTCCTTCAGTCTTTGGGTAAGATGAAGATGAGAAAAGCTGCCTCTTCTCTAGCTTACTGAAACTTAAGGTATCATACCTTTGCTTAACTTTACGTGACAAAGAAGGAGAAGATGAAATACATTATTCAGGAGGGCCAGCTCACACAGCTGAAAAAAAATGTAGCAGGCCATCACAGAGAAATGGCCTGTCACCCCACGAGTCTGGCATACCACGCAAATGCAAGATCTGCTTGTGACGGAAAGGAAAAAGCACTAAAAAGAAGTGCCAAAAGACGATGTCTTATCAGCTGCCCCTCTGATGCCGGAAGCATACTCTGCAATAATGGTGAGTTCTCTACAGTGTACCAGGGCACCTTACGATGTCAGAGGCAACATTCACAATTTCTTGTTCCTTATTGCTGTTCAGGTGCAACAAAGAAATGCTGTCATAGCTGAACAATGTCCAGCCATATGTTTGGAGATATAGCCTACCTCTAGCCAGCTAAAGTCAGTGTTTCTGTATATACACGAGGACAAAATACCAATTCCATATTTGGTAGCAGGAATAATACTCTTTGGGAAAGGTCAAACTAGCAGATTGTGAAAAATGAATTTAACAACTTTGAGATGGGGAAAACAAGACAATTTAGAAACCTTTAAAGAACACTGAGCTGGTCCCATTCTACAGTCTATCTTGGTGCAAGTGGCAGTGTTAAGTAGTTAGCAACCAACTGAAAAGAAACATGTTAATGCTTATAAATAATTATTTTTTGAGATGATTGAAACCTCCCTAACCTGCGTGAGTTTGTCCAGTTCCCCCAGCCAGGCCCCAAACATCTTGTCCAGATCCTGATCTTCCTTATCACTATCTTCTTCTGCACCATGGTCAAGTTCTTCATCTGATAACTGCTCCATCTGAAAAAAAAGAAGAAGTACTTAAAATGTATTGGTGTCTAAGAAAACTGGTGTTAACTACTAAGTTTCTGAAAAACTGTTCTGAAGTCAAAGTACATGTCTGTCCATAAGCTTTATAAAAATTGCACACGTTCAGTTTATTATCCTGCTCACAAGTAAAGAGTTAGTGTGAAAGCTGCAATGGATAATTACGAAGCCATTCTTGCATTTTTGCCATTCTCACTTTTGTCAGAACCATGCAGAAAAAGATGAAGAACAGAGTCCATGATGTTTAATACACAATCAGAAATTATTTCATGCTGGCCTTGCACGTGCATTCATTGCCAGCTATTGTTAGCAAAGTCTACTGACTTTACATTACAAAAATTCAACTCTTGTCCAAGGAATTCAGCTGACCACAGTTAAGCAACACGATTCAACCCACAGGAAGTGCAGTCTCACTGCGCTGCAAATAGCTGACTCTACACATCTGTAAACAAAAATGCTTAAACAGGCCACAGAGAATGCCAGCAATACATCCCATGAGACAGTTTAAATCTTGGACACTGTCCAGATCACTTCAGTGATACTGCACAATTTTTACCCAACGAACTCCTCCCTGGAAGCAGAGTCACCATTACAGCTATCAAACCCTCCCTCATTCAACAAATTTGAGTGGCCAAGATAAAGACTTCATGTTCTCCAAAAGTTATCTGTTATCACCTCAAAGGAAATTAACCTTTTGTTAAACAAGCCTTTATTCTCTTCCCCAAACATGCCCTCCAAGCCCTTTATAATGGAGCTAAGACACAGTGCCTTCCTGGGTACATTCACACTGTTAAGCCCAGGATCTCGTTCAGAATGAAAATTTACATACTTGGAGGGAAAAATGACATAGGCAACAACGTGGGAGTGATCAGGCCCTACAGAGGAGTAAATCCTAGAGATGTGTTATAGAATGTCGAGAGACATGAGAACAGATCGCCACCAAAAGCTACACAAAAAATTCATGGTGTGCTGTACAGATTGATTTGGTCAAGTCATGGGCTACACAGTAATTTGCTACATAGCTTTCAGAAGGTACCAGTTTATATTTTGTAAATTTAAAAGCAGACTTTCTAAATGCTAGTTTTCAGGAAAATACAAATCCTGGTCTGAAAGACATCACAGTGTTGCAGAGTTGAACTGATGAGAGATGTTACAAAAGATGATAAAGATTGTCTGTGAGAAAACCTGTTCAATCCATTTTTTACTTTGTATAACAGTTCATGCAAAACCCCTCCATGATTTAAAAACAGCCTTTCCTTCTATTTATATATTGCTTATATTTAACTTTACATTGATAAAATAATCAGGGAACAGGAGACTTCAGAGGTGATCTACGATTCTGAGGTCAGCAGAAGCCAATGCCTCCCACAGATGCAAGATACAGCCATCCAGTTGCTCTAGGCTCCAGTCTCCTACTGAGATGTTAATTTTTTGGGAGAGCACAATGCAGCTGCTTACCTTAAAGGGACAATAATATCAAAGCTAACCTGGCATGGCATACTGCACAGAGCAAATACTGAAAATATTAAATTCACCATGTGAATCTCATTTCTTCCAACACTTGTTTTGAGTCCTCGTAAGTACTTCTAGCACTCCAGGGAAGGGAAGGAAGATCTTCATAAAATCTAATAGTGATGCTGAAAGCCAAAAAATGCTAATATGCTTATGTAATAGAGCTGCATCCTTCCACCAAGACCGCACCAGTTTTTATGTTCTGTAAGTCAGGCAGGCCTCCCCCTGCAAGATTCCTCTCCATGCCACCCAAAAGCCCTCCCACATACAGAAATGGAGGCAGTGGGGTAGCAGCAACTCATACTCTGCCTGAACTTCTGCATAACAAACAGAAGCTGGATTCCACTTTCACACCCCTTCAAAGCTTTCCTTTACTACTCCTTAGGCTTTTACATGGACCAGAAATACCGTAAATTCAAGACAAAACACATTATACTTAAGGTGACATGGTCAAACTGCTGTAAGTGTTCGCATTCAACAACACAGCATTTCTCAATGTCTAGATACACTTGAAGTAAAGAATTTTTATTTGAAGGCTAAGGGAAGCTATTAAAAGTGTGCCTTAGGAAATATGACTACGAACTGGCAAATCAAACAAATGGAAACTGTGATATAAAACAGAGAGAGCTCAGTATTTATAGATACTTTACACTGCTAGCCTTTCCCTCTTTGAGCTGTTTTTGCCACTTACTCTACAGTTAGATGGGACTTGTTTTGCAGTGCATTCATTCTGTGGCACTGTTCATAACTCATCCTTTCATTAACAGAGGAGCTTGTTCTTTTTACTAATATTTCTGAGGATCTAAGCTGTGGAAAGAAACCAGCATTCTCAATTTCCCATAAACTGTTGCTTTAGCTATTTTAACTTGGCTTCAGAGACACTGCTTTAGTTCCAGTTACTCTGAAGACAGAATTAGCCGCCTAAAGAAAACTTTTACAAGTAAAGTACTGTTGTGTCAGCAAGTCTGGCACTAAACCCTGTAGTATTTGCCAGCTCCTTGTAGTCCCCACCCAAGCTTCCTAACGTCAGCTGCATTTCCTATGAGCCTGTCAACGTTTGCTTGCAAAAGGCACACAGAGGATAGTGTCTCACTTAAGAACAGCTAACAAACTTTCTGCTTCTGTAAAAGGGATCTCTCTTAGCACATGCTCCACTACTAGAAGGAGATATCCCAAAGGGCATTAAAGCATTAATTCAATAAATTAAGGCAGAGACAAAATGCTCACTTAACAGTGTCTGAACTTTTTGACATAAGAACTCAAAATAGCAACAATGCAAAAAGAGTGCAAAATCCCATTAAAAAGCTTGAAATTTTCCCTTTTACAACTATTTTCTTTCTCAGTGTTGTTGATCACAGCAAACATGCAGCACGCTAGCAAATCATGACCTAATGGGGAATTATCATGCCTTTAAGGAGATGATATTTTTATTTATAACAAGAAAAAAAATGGCATAAGTTTAAGGGTTGGGGGAGTTGGGGGTTTTAGTATATATTTTGGGTTTTTTGTTTTCTTTGAAGGAGTCATTTAGAGCTAAATAAGAAACGGAAAAGGAATAACTATTCTAGTATGACACCATAATGTGAGCCACTTACATTCCTAACCCATTTGCAGCGTAGCAGTTTAAGTAGCCGTTGCTTCTGCTTAGCTCATACTAGGTGAAATGTGAAAGTAATTCTAGGATTCAAGTTATTTTTCAACACTTCACCTTCTGTTCAAGCGCATGCCAGAATAGCACTTAATGGAAATGAGCAGCATCATTCTGGGATATCTAGACAAAAGTAAGGTACCAACATGGTATAGTCTCCCATATGCAAGTAAGGCTTCCTGAACTGAAGTGTGGTCTAGTACTATTTCGTTACCCACTACAGACTGGATCAGTCAGCTGTATCTGTTTGAAATGCTATTTAAACGGGCAGAACCATAATTATTATAAGTCAACTGTCTAGTTTCCAAAACAGTTCATTAGGATTCTTCACCTTTAAATGTATGAAGCACAGTATTCTAATATTATTTTATGAAAAATGACTGAGGCTTTCATTAGAAGCCACCAGTTGCAACATGTAAACATAACCTACTATTTTAGTATTTTATTTCCACTGTAAGGAAAAAAAAAAAACCTTACCAATAATTTAGAAAAAAAGAAACATTTACTCTTTCAATCTGATTCTAATGCAAGCCAGCATAGCTTTTAGTATGCCAGGACAAGTATGAGATGATGTGATATCAAAACACGTGAGGAAAGATGAAAAGCCCAAGAACAACGCCTCAAATATACCATTTTGACTTTTTCAAGAAAAGATACCATCACAGAATTCTGAAACTAACAAACTGCTGTTATCAGAAAGCAACAGCTTTGGGACAGCAGTAAATTATAATCAAAAGTATACTTGAAGTGTCTTTCACTGAGACCCGATTCTGCAGACTTGCACTTAGAGACAGTAGTTCCTACCCTAAAATAAACTGTGTTCAAGACAATAGGAATTTTTATTACATTAACAATATTTTCTTATAATGAAAACACTCTGCATGTAAAAAAGTAGTTGTAAAAGTATCAGACTACAGGATTTGTCCACACCACGCTTAATTAATGATGGAAAGATTATCAGAGAAACAAAAATAGAATTCTGAGTCCAACTGGAAACACCAATGTGCTTAAAGAGTCAGTAACGAGAATGTGTTTATTCACTATAATTTCAGAAGCACTGTATTAAGCATTTTGAACTAGAGATGCTTAAGTATGTTCAAAGGCAACTGACAGCATAAAACTCCCAAAAGAAAACAAACCATCTTTCCTTCAGGCAACTGATGTTTTCATCCCCAGCCTTTCTTATTTAAACACAAGCTTGTACAAGCTCATGCTTGTTACCAAACTAAGGATTATCTTCCTATAAACAATTATGGAATTTGTTACAGATCTATTATAGGGATGCAGTAGACAAGACACAAACATTCAAAACACCATCTGAACAAGTAACTGGATTTCTGCATTTTAAAAATCTAGCCTCAGGAACTATGTAGCATACTCCGGTTTGGAAAACATACTCTGTTTGGAGCTAGTTTTGAAATCAGTGTTCTTCCATCTGTATGTCATAATGCCAGTATCCATTTCTGTTTAAGAAGTTGTACATGACGGAACACTACAGTAATACCATATGAGCACATAAGCATAGTGTGCACGCATAAATACAAGAGTAAGATTCTAGCAAGTTTTCACCTCTAATACTCATTCACCTTACTGCTTGAACAAATAAGGTTACTTATACAGAAAAAAGAAAATTTAAGTGCTTTCACAAAACTGACAGGCAAAGCTGACATCCACGTTTCTACACATTTTCTTGACATTTTGATAAACAATGAAAGGTAGTTTGAGCACATAAATTATTTGTTTCACATTAATACTCTGTCCACATTACAGGGACCAATCAAATCCAGCATGTTTTTTAATAAAAAAATATGGAAGTCTTATGCTGTAACTGACACTATCATTTCTCCTTTGAATTTAATACTGCAGCACACTAAGCCAATGATACATTGCAGATCATTTGCTTTAGTACTTCCGTGTTTCTTCCTAATAAGCATAACGTATTCTGAAATTAACTACTCCTGAAAAAGATTTGGAGGGGGATTAGAAAGTTATGGAAAAATTCTTTGTGCATTATCCAATGTCCTATAACCCAATTTACATTCAGAGTAACCTAGATGAAAACCTGAACAAAAGAGCATTTGTTTTGTTTGCTCTTCAAATAGCATAGGTACTAGCTGAATACATCCCAAGGCTCCTACAGCACACAGACATTCCAATGCCTCTCAAATTCAGGAACTGAGGTACAAATCTGTCAGCCAAGAAATTCAAATTCTAAACATCCCAAATAAAAATCTTATGTCAAGTGAAAGTCTCCTTCAATATACTACTTTGAGCCAACTTTGAGTTCTGTTTTTCTTTTAAACTGTGCTTCAGGCAATAGTTTTCCAGGCTTGTAGTCACACAACACGGTGAAAATACACTGAATGTCTGATAAAAGATAAAGCTTCAGCCACTTCAGTAAAAGCAAAGAGACTTTTTATAACAATAACCTCATACATTTCTGAAATTACTCAGGCAATAGTTTTAATAGTTAAAATTCTGCATTTATGTATTATACAAAGATAGCATCTGTTGCCACATTTTAAAAATCAAATAATGTCTGTGCACTGTTTTGTACCAGTTAAAACAAGAAAACCTATTTGTGCAATACAGCATTAAAATGGAAAAATATTGAATCTATGTCTTGCACACATGAAAAGGTTCACATACTCAGAAGTACTGTGGGTGACCTCTTGAGGTCCTGGACAGCAATATCTACCTGCCTCAGTGTAACATCCAAGAAAGAAATAGTTGCTCCTAATCACACATCAACAGACTTTAAGATACAATTAAGGTGTATAAAGCATTCAGAGTTACTTATGTATTTCAATACCAGGCCACTGGATTATTAAGGAATGTGACAGCCTTTGATTCAAATCTACTGCATGTTTCCTGCCCTTCTTTTTCCCCCCTGCCCTCAACTCATTAAGGATGGTTTCTTTACATCAACATCAATCTTTACATCTGTTTCTTTACATCTGCCACAATTCAATTGATCTGTCCTGTCAAACTCAACTGCATTCCAACTATCAAGGAAGAAAGGGACTGAGCATTACTTTCGAAAACTGACTTTCATTTATTTTAAGAAATAAATACAAAATTAAACAATTAGTAGCAATTTGAAAATAGGGTTGGCAGAAAGTAACAAAAGTTCTTTAAGCTGTTCTTCAAAATTAAAATAGAGCATTGGACTTTAGCAATAAATCCTATTCTTCAAACATAGGTAGTCAAGAGCAGAACATGAAATGTACAAGACATTCAAAGCAACAGGGAGAAGGAAGACAAATAATTACAAAATACATAAAAAAGTTTTCAAGTAACTTGAAGTTTGAGCATATTTCATTTTCAGATCTTCTACTTTATATCAGGCAGCTGGTTTGGACTGCAAAAATCCAACAAGTATGAAAAACAAGCATCCTCACTGTAAGGCCTTATTCTCAGGTTTAGCTGGGAAGCGCAAAACTAGACAGCCCCCTCCCTTACCCACAGATCTGCACAACATGCAAGAATGCATCTTTGAAACCACACAAAAGAAATCTTCGTGTCTGAAAATGCATGTTTTGAATTGTGGGCAGGCTACAGTCGCAATAGAAAATCAATTAAAAGCTGCTGAAAGTAACAGTTACTCAGTCAAACATATACAGCATGATTTCTAACACTGCTCCTAAAATTAGGCACATGCCTGTACAAGAACTTGCCTTTGCCTCTAGCTGTTTGTACCTTTAGCCCAGTCAAACATCAACCTTTTCTAAGCTCTTAAAAATATTTTTCTTTACATTATTTATAAGTTTGTAATATAAATATTTATAGCAACACAAGCGAACACATAACATACATAAATTGTAGCAACTGCCAATGAAACAATTTTTTGAAAAAGCAACTGGAAGACGAGAAAAGACTTAGTCAGGTATCAAGTGGTAACATCAAAGCAAACTGTCTCACTGTTACTGGAATCCCCCCAAAACACATCAGCGCTGTATACAGCGAATACAGGTTTTCTAAAACTCAGTGTTGTTCATGAGAGCACTGATATGTCTTTCAAATTATAACAGGCTGTTAAACAACTACCCCCAGAGATTCTAACCAGGAAAGTCAAACATACCGCAGTTGCTCCCTGGGCTTCCACAGATTCAGCACCAGATCTTTAGAACAAAGCTGAGGGTGTGTTAAGCAGGGATATGACACCACAGTACTCTTCACAGACAATACAAATATGAAAGAATAAAGCTCGTCTTGTCTAGCAGCATGAAGAAATAGAAAAACGTAATTCTCCTATCACATCCGCCACAGCTACCAACTGCCTTTGTATTCCTTGCACACTCCCCCTCTAACTTTAGTGACAGAAGCACCCACAATTTCCTTAAATAAATAAACTGAAGATACTAGAATGTTTACTTCATCATCTTGATTTCTGACAAACAATGGGAAATACTTCTGATGTGCCACAGCAAAACCACCCACAAAATACCTACTCGCCCACCCTTTCTTCGTTTGAAACCTTGAAGAGAGAGGTAAAATGCAGAGTGGATCAAGCAGAAGTCTACCTTATATTCCACAGAGTTGGTTTCTCATTATCACTTAAGCTGGTTTTGTATTATTATTATTATTTATATTGACTCTAGCTTTCCATAATTGCAGCCTAAAATTTTAGATTAGTTTCCATAGGGTGACCCCTTGTATACTGAAACACATCTAAGATCTTCCTGTAAGACAGGAGACACACCAAAATAACTGAAATGTCTACTGAAGAATCTAACTCCATCTGAAATTTGCACTGCTGAGAAGGCACACAGTAAAACCTTTATTCCCTCCAATATATTTCAGTGCCTGTCTCACATCTAGCCAAACAGATGTTGCCTTGAAAAGAAGGAGTTTTATCAATCATTGTGTCCCATTTCCTGAACCAAGATTCCAGCCAGAGTACCCAAGTGGGCATTAAATTAATTCCCACAAAGAGAGCATCCTAGATTACATCATGTCTCACAGCAGATTTTTTACAAAGACAACCTGAAGACAGCTCTAAAATTAAACTGCTTAACCAGAGATCATAAAAAAAAAAAGTTGCCTTAACTAAAATATTTTTCAAGCAGATGATAAAATGTAGGTGTTCTCTAAAACAATGGCATTCATTAGCTACAGGAGCCAACATCTTAGTCTTACCAGCTAAGACTAGAGAATTTTCAGTGTGAAAACAGAGTGAGATAATGAAAGCTAGGAAAACGTATAGCTTTACATCTACATTAAAGTGTAGTCTGTCTTCAGTAGGCAGAGATGTACTTAAAGACATACATTACCTCAAATTTTCCAGAATCTTCATTATGCAGTTACCATAACACAAACACTATTGTAGCATCTCTTCCCATTCTGTTTTAGCTTTGGAATGATGTCCAAAAAAAGAACAAACATTAACAAGTTGATGCAGAAGGAGAGGCAGAACTAAGTTTAATGCAGTAACTTCAAGAAGCGTATGTCTGTAAATAATTTTTTTTTTTTTTTTTTTTACATAACTAATCTTTTTAAAGTATCAGTAGGAAGTAGACAGAGGATGCATTGTGCATTAAAATGAAGCAAAAATATCTTAGAGCAGCTGAAGCCTTGGTGTGACACGGCTCGGTGTCAAATAAAGGTTTCATAGTCAACTTAAGCTTTATCACACAATTTGAGAACGTATAAATTCAAAGCTTTAAGGGGTTTATTTACGCTTGACTCCAGACAACATATACTTTGAACATGCTCATGACAGTATTTGAAGAGGACACAAATATACAATCAGGTCAATCTGTCTTTGAGGTTTTTAGATAAATGGTAAAATTTGCTGGAGTAAATGATCATTAAAAAGCACCTCTCTCTTACCCACTGAAGAACCACAAATGACTCACAACAAGTTCTGCTATTTCAGTCCTGAGCTTTACTTTCAGAACAATCCTTCCTACAAATCCTCAAGATTACGCTTGCTATATGTTGCAGGTCATTAAACTTCCCCCAGGCAGAAGGCTGATGAAGCCTCTACAATAAGTGAAATATTACTAGGTAAAATAAATTTCATATGCCTCTAAGAGGTGATTCTTGATCCGTACAGATTAGGAAAAAGAGAAGCCCTCAGACATTTCTTGCCAATTTGATCTGAGGGATAGAGGCGGAACACATTTCAGTCAACTCTAGCCCCTAGCTTGAGGACACAGCAAGACAGACTATGCAAGCATCTCAGAATGAGGATTCCCTACCTCAGACCACTGGGCTCCTCACTCTGCTTTCCCAATTCTAGCTATGGCCACACATTTCAGGTAAACATAACACCCCTAAATATTTTGGGGGGGGTGGGGGGGGGAAGAGATATGCAGCAGCACAGGGAGAAGACAAACATTCCTGATCACAGCAGGCAACTCACTTAAGTCCTGAAGCATAATATTAAATTCAATTACAATTATTATCCTAATACACAGCTGCAAGTGATATGAGAACACTAAGGCAATCTTTTTGTCCCCAGAGTACACAAAGGAAGTGGACGAGAGATCCAGAAGTGCACATCTCGTAATGATGTGGTCGGATCACACACGCCAATCAGCCAGCCTGAAGCTCCACTAAAGCTTACATAAAACCTTTAGAAGGGAAATGAAGAACTTCAACGTCTGAACTTTTACTGAAACTTCCCAAGGGCTTAATGATTCAAGTAAAAATGCAAGCCTTTAGATCTTTGTATGCATTTATCGTCAAAACTATACCAGACGTTGGAAGAATGAAGGTAAGAAGATTTCCATTTTCTATTTTACAGGTAAGGGCCAAGAGAAGGAATACAAAACAAACTGCCCATGGTTTGGGAAGACAGAACAAGGAAAAACTCCCTACATCCATAACTGTACCTTTAGCAGCATTCTGCATGTAACAATGGAACATAAAATCTGACTAAAAAAGCACAGAAACATGCATGATATTTTACAGAATGAGTTAAAGGATTCTATTTTGCAATGAGGACAACATTTTCAGACATAGTACTAACAACAGTCCAAATGATGATCCAAAAGGTCTAACACATTTTTTAAACAAAACAGCACCTAATTCTGCTATGTCTTATTTGGCCCTCTCTTTCCTCTATATCTGCTAATGTTGACTGAATTAAATTAAATTAATGTTGACTGAATAGAAGGAAAAAAAAAAAATCAATACCAAGCAATCACACTCAGAAAAATCAAGGCTGTCCTATTCTGTAGGAGGGCCACAAAACAGCCTTCAAAAGAAGGATTCAATTGAGACATGAGCAAAACAACTTTTTGTGATGAAGATCTACTTTCTTCCCATTCCCTCTCAGGCAGTACATGTTTCCATCCCTGTCTTTGCTGCTCATAGCACAGGTTGCATTGACTATTATTTGCAGGCAATACAAAAAGAGATACTTCTATGTCAGTACAACTGGTACGGAAACCTAGCAAACGGGAAACTTCTTAATTCAGGGTCAGCCAGTGACTGAACCAAGATGCATGAAACTTCATGAAGGGATGTGTACTCTGTACAAGGGGATGTCTCAAACAATACATGAGAAGAGACAGCATGAAAGAATAGCTTTGTATAAATCCATAATTAAACTTGATGTGCTCTGAAAAAACACTTGTCAGCCACATTTAAAAGAAACTTTACTACCAACACTAAACTAAGCACTAATTTAATAACACAACAGAAGCAGATGAGACTAGCCTGTGTACTGCTGCCACACATTCATGTTATTCTGGCCACTCCCTGAATGATAGTTCCACAGGTACCCAATCTGCCACGCTGCCCTGTGGATCTTCTCTTCAATCTAGAAATGCACTAGAAGGCACAATGTAAGTTAATTTTTATGAGCTTACTTGCCTCTTGCAACTTCATCCATTCCAGAAAAAATTATGTAGTCTCTCTTCTCCATCAGCAGACTAAGAATAGCAATGAATGTTGTTATAATATTTGACCTTACATACAGGTCCCAGGAAATACCCAAATATTCTTGTAGCTGTGGCTCCCTAATAACAATCACCAGGCTAACAGCAGCACTTTGAGGCTCATCTTGCACTTGGGAAGGGAAGCAGCACTTGCCAAACAATCACTATAAAATTCGCATCCCTTTACAGACCAGTCTATTACACCTGTACAGGGTCTTTTTCCACCAGGGATAAACACACAAAGAATTTCATTTTTATACATATACTAGGCTGTCTTGAAAGTATAAGAAAACAAAATAATGCAAGTAACTGCCAACTACCTGTAAAAGCTGGACATCTTAACAGTGCTTATAGAAGATGGTATCTGTGAAGGATCAAACCAACCAGGAGGAGGGAGGTTGAAGAAAATCACTTAGGTCATAGGTCAAATTACAATGCAGGTGAGAGTATTTCCTCCTAAAACTCTGAGCTACTCTATGCTTTAGTACAGTTAAAAACTACTTTTTGCTCAAGAGACCCTCTCAAAGCTTAAAAATAATCACTATGCCAATGCTCACTTAAGATACCACACCAGACGCTGGCAATTGGTATGATGTGGGTACTATCTAGACTCAGAGGAAGTTGTGAAATCCCTTTCAACAAGGACCAAGTGACAGCCCATGAAATGGATCAAAAAATTTTGAACCAAAAAAATGGTTCAAAAAAATGGAAGAGTAGTGCTTTAGTGATGATAAATAAAAACATTCTTCACAGGTTGCTTTATATAAACTTTCGTATTGGGGTATATATATATATA
>VZSZ01000054.1:241874-266599 GCA_013398815.1 Ibidorhyncha struthersii | reverse complement strand
GGGGGGGGATTATCAAAAAACACAACTGTATATTTTTCAGAAAACGCACACACAAATATTTGAGACACCTAAAGTACATAGGTGTTTCATTCTTAGCATTTATGAGACAACATATTTTGGTTTTTATACTTAGCCATGACAAAACAGCATAACCTTAAGAAACACCAGTGTTTAGAGGACGAGTACGAAAATAATCTTTTGGCTGAAACATCAAAGAAGGAAAAAGTATATTCAATTTAGAAGACACCTGATTTACTTTAAACCCACTCCTAACTAGCTGAGCAAAAGAACAACCACCACCCTGGCTGAAACCAAAAATAAATGTACCTAAACAACAGGCTACCCCAGCTTAATCAATCTTCTATTTTAAGCCATTAGTAAGACTAGATTTAAGTATTTAAATTGGCAGTCAATTTTCATCCTCCAACTTCACCGCAAACTGCAAGCAAGGACATAAAACCCCTCTCTATCCCCATCACTCTTTTTCATCACCAACCTCTACACAGAAGCATGTGTCTATTAAGGTGTGAGGCAGATGAGGATAGCCACTCTGATGGAGTAAAAAAATGGATGTATGGAACTGCACTATGACGTTACCAGAAAAGACAGAAATACTACATAAGGAGAGGTTTTTCCATGGAAAAGATGTGCCTTGTGGGAAGCTTGGAAGGACTGCATAGAGGAGAGCCCTGTGAGCACAGGAGAAAGACTGATGTTGGGCGCTGAACAGAGATGAGTCCTAGCAGTCAAGACTGGAGAGAAAGTCTGGAAGGTAGCAGAAACAGGGCAGTCTTCTACGATAGGAAAATGGAGGGCATCATTTGGCAGTAAACCAACATGGCTCACTAGGTAGTGATGTGAGGCACGTGGGCTGAAGGGGCCCTTGCCACACAATGAAATTTGGGATCAACTATGTGGCACGAAAAGGGAAAGTACAGACAATTTCTGCATGATACGGATGTAGGTGAAAAAACATGTTTGTCACAACTGCAGGAGAACCACTGCTTCAAGAGAGCACTTTATCAGCATCCTCCCTTGGGTCTTACAGGTGATTAGGCACAATTTCAGATCCCCATAAACCTCATATGGAATAACAAGACAGAAAGCCAACTTCCTGCTGTATAAACTGCAGCTCGCTGTTTTCCTTGGTGATACTGGAAGAATCCAAGTCGTATTTTGACAACCCCACCAGGCAAAAAAAAACAACACTAACCCTTGAAGAAAGTCCTACACTTGCACAGCTCTTCTCAGCACTTGCTCTTGTTCTCCTCTAAAAGTAAGAGCCACTCCAGAAGCAACCTCAGTCCACAAAGCAACTTCTGTGAGACATCTGGTTGAGCAGGGTGCCAAAGCCTGTAACAATTCCACCACCAGTGTTCTCTAGTAAAGCCTGCACAAATTGCTGGAGAGGAGAAAGTCTGTGAGCAGATATAGAAAAGCATGTTCATCACTGATAAAGGCGGAAAATACAACTTAATTCTTATTTGCCACTTTAGCAGAATATCACTGAAAAATTCTCTCCAAAGTTTCTAAGAAAATGGAGAAAACTGCCAATATTTCTCCCTGCATCTTTTCTTTTTAATACTTCCTTCACTTGGGACTTTGTTTCTACTATCAATTCAACATCCTTTCTCTGGAAGGATGGTTTAATTATCTTAAACCAAGAAGTCCACATAGTAACTCAAACCAATATCAGCAATTTGAGGTATGAAATTTGTCACAGACTGCTAATAGGAATCTGAGCATTGCCTATTGAACACCAACCTTAATCTCTAGCTTATAAACCTCATGAAATTCATTAATTTTGTTTTTAAATTATTTTTGTATATTTAAGATGTGCTCTAAAAATATATGTTCATACTGAAAAGCTGCATTGCTTCAGTTTCTAAATAAATCTTGGCAGCAGAGTGAGGGAGGGAAGGCGGTAAAAACCATTCTGGACGACTCCCTAGAAAAAAAGCACTTAAAGTAAGAAAGCAGCCTCAACATAAAAAAATTTTGTTATGTCAAAGGTTAGAGCAGTCTAAAAGCCAGTTAAGCACCAACTGATGCATACCAAATGACTTTATCTAGAATTTAATTGCAGAGATTAAGACCAAATGTAAATATTTAACACAGAAACAATGTTTTAAAGCACACATTCCTGAAAAAGTAAGAAAATTGGCTTCCACAGCAAAAAGGAAAAAAGAAGGTGTAAGTCATGCCACTGAGGAAGTGAACACGAAATTTCTATACAGTAGAACAATCATGGAAGACAGGACTGACAGCTGGGTCTTGTTAAAGAAGGACTTTAAACAGAAGGATTTACATTCATGGGATTAGGCCAGCATTCCTAAGAAACACTGTTCAGATCATAAGCTGCAGGGGCCTTGTCTAAACAGCTCAGCACCTGAGTCTCATAAACAACTACTGTAAAGTCTGCTGCCACCACACTTGGTAGCTTTCTGAATGGAACTTTTCTTGCATATGAAAACTAAAGACAGTAGAGTGCTTTGCTACTGCAACTGTGGGGCAAAAAGAAAATAAATTAAGTGGGTCAACAGACTCCATACTACCACTCATGAATATGTTTCAAGATTATTTCCACAAAGTTTCTTGATTAAAACTAATCCCCCCCAACTTTTAAACTTATGATTTTTTTTATTCAGTGAAGGATAATCCTAAGCAGGTGGCTGAGTGCAGCTATTATACACAGAGATGTATATACACTGTGCATTATGTTTCACATTACATTTTGCTTATAAACACGCCTGGCAGTTCTGTCACTAAGTATTCAACTATTCTTGTCGCTCATCTAAGTCTGATGCTGTGGTATATCGATAAATCAAGGTAAGACAGATTTAGATGATGAGAAAAAAAGAACACCAAATGCCGACTAAAATCATTCTAAAGTTAGTAAGTTTTTTAAAAAAAACACAATTTTTAGATCAGACGGATATAATTTACAGCTACCTTTAAAGCCATCTGAAAGTAACATGGGTACTTGTCTTCTATGCAACTTTTTTTTTTTTTAAGAAAATACAAAAAGTGTATGAGCCTTTTTGAACACCAGGGCTTCTTAGCAAGGGTCACACTGACCGAAAAATACTGTACAGTAGGCTCATTTCCATGCTAAGAAACACAAGGTCATAGGGACAGGAATGAGATGTTCCATGGCATTCATCAATCTGGGGGACAGATACCCTCCTATCACAACTGAATTGTGAACATCAAGAGTCCCTGCAGCTTTCAAGAAGTTAAGAATACTACTACTCTACAGGATGGTTCATGGGCTTGACCACACAGCACCTTCCCACAGAATCCTCAGCAGCAAAATGCAGGATTATTTCTTGTGATAGCAACTAACCTTCGACTGCCATCCTTCCTGGCAGTCACAGAGCCTCTCCTCCATTACGCTGGATTTACCTGGAACATGCTACTTAGTAAAAAGCCCTAGGTGAATCCAGCTTGTCTGTTTCTCAAGGTAGACAGAGGAACAACTTTAGAAGTAATTCATACAGACCACATTCAAGTTGCCTAGGAAAAGCAAAGCTGGGAGCAGGTTGTGTGATATGCTGAAGGTAACAGATCATTTGTGCTTGTCCCTTCAGAAAGAAATTCACCTACAGGTACATGCTGGGCTGTGCACACTCAACAGTTCCAGTCACATAGGAAAGGAGAGGCTGAAGCACGTGCTTCCTCCTTCTTCCTTCCTATCCCCTCCTGGGATAAATATACTGCCTGTTCAGATGAAGAAGCTGAGCACCAAAATGTTAAGATACCTCCAACACCAAATCCTTCAATTTGACCTCTTCTCAGGAGCATGCTATTGTGAAAGGGGTAGGCCTACCTCCTAGCTGCATTGCGCTGCACGATCAACTCATTCATCAAATGCACCTACAACTATATCAGCTGAGTAAATCTACAAACACTTATTTTTAGCAGAGCATTTGAGAAATTCAGGCAATTTATTATTGCTATTGGCATTTAAGAGCTGCAGGACACTTAAAAAAAAAAAGAAAGAAAGGAAAAAAAAAGAAAACCAACAAATTTTGGATGGATGTTTTCTTTGCACTTAGAAAACACTGACAACTGGCTCAGAAGCAACAAAACTGTAAAGTTATCTTTCTCTCTATTCCAAAGCCAACTTTCTACAGCCCTTTCCAAAGGAGTTTCTGGAAAAGTGTTTCTACAAGCTTTCCTGATGCCTTTTTTTTTTTTTTAAAGCTCCTGTCCTACAGTTTAAAACAACAACTTACATATTAAAATTGAGACAGCCTAATACGTCAGTGCTGTCAAGAAAAGGAAGGACTCTCCTTCCCCTCCATCCACTAGCACTTTGCTCCAGAACATCACTGAGCCTGTGCAACCTTCTAAACCACCAGAAAACTCACTCAACAGTCCAAACACCAAAATCATCTTTCTGCTGAGTTAGCAAGCAGAAATAGATTATCCTTTGACCGGTAAATGATAAATACTAGAGCCAACATATTCTTTCAGTTCATACCAGACAGCTAGGAGAACGGACAGAAAAGAAACAAGTGGGGCTTCTCATTTTTGGCAGCAGCAAGTTCACCTGTAACAGACTCACCTGTCACTTGCAACTCCACTTCTAGCTCATGGAGTGTACTATAAAAAAACTCAAAACACTTTGCTTATGTTCTTAAGTTCATAATAAATTGAACAGGCTACCTTTCTAATTAGTACAGAAAATTTCGAGTTCTACCTACTGTAGGGCATATGCAAACACATATGCATGACACTCAAACACAGTTATAATTTTACTGCATTTGCATTTATTTATATTAAAATTGGATCAGTTTTACCAAATCAGTAAAATGAAAAGTCTTAATAAATTACTTTAGCTACAAACCTATTTAAAGCTCCTACTTTTCATCACAAGCATTTAATGCTTTAGTACTTTTCAGATATCAAGTTAACCCCCAGAGAAGACTACATTTAAACAGAAGTTGGAACAATTGGGAAAAAAAAAAAAAAGTAGAACATTACCATCCATAAATACATTAATAATTCTGAATTCAGAAAACTTCCAGCATTAACTCTGGAGCACTGAAGCACAAGATATGAAAATGCAGCATGCCCATGCTGTTACAGAGAGCTTTCAATTTAACGGCTGAATACAGAAATGCTGTTTTCCCTGTCGCACTTCTTCATTTAATGCTTACAAGCATTGGTCAGACATTTCTGGAAACTAAAAGCTTATTTCATAAGCATAGGACCTTACATATATCTGTGGAATTGGTGGTCTCAGAACCAACCCAAAGGCAACACATGTAAGCATGTCTTTGCTTGTAAATATATATATATAAAAATATATATTATTTATAAAATAATAAAAGAAAATTCTCTTGCCAGTGTAAGTTAATATTCACTACAGTAGTCTGTAGGTATTTATAACATTGAAATGTTTGTGCATGAGCAAAGGCACAGCTCTGTTAAAATGCATCACAAAACTGATGACATAAGGTACAAATGAATACTTGTTGCAACACAAATTCCACTAAAAAGTAAAATTTGAAAGGAAGGGTTTACACTTTAACAGGTCTGTATTTGTAGCACAGTTTTCAGGAACAAACAAGACATTCTTTCCTTAGACATGAACACTTCTTTGCAACCTGAAACAGTATGAAAAAATGGCATGAAGATGTGTCAAAACAAGTTCAGATTGGACAACAGAAAAAGGTTCTTCACTGACAGGGTGGTCAATCACTGGAACAGGTCCCCCAGGGAAGTGGTCACGGCACCACTCCTATCAGAGTTCAAGGAATGTCCAGATGATGTTCTTAAGTCATATGACTTTGTTTTAGGTAGTCCTGGAAGCAGCAGGGAGTTGGACTCGATGATCCAACCTGAGATACTCTAAGAATATCTCATCTGGCTACAGCTATAATTGTGCAGTTTACTATCAATTCCATGAAGTTAAAGTCACTTCAATTTTTCATTGTTTGAGGCATACATTAACTAGTTGGTATCGGTTGCCTCTCCTGCTACTGTAAGAAACAATCTGCAGTCTTCATACAAAAACTAAGCTGTGATACATATGTGCACATTTGTTTCAAAGTTTGTATATGGCTTCATTCAGGTGAGTATGCACAATCTGCCGGCACCGCCAGCACACAGCTGACTGCCTCTGACTCTGCCACAAGCAATGAGAAAGAGAAATGGGGTGATCAGCTTCAGGCACACAAGAGAGCACCCTTGCTCCTACATTCCTTCACAGCCTTCTAGGCTTTAAAGCGCTTTATAAACCATTACACGCTAATAACTACATCTGCGTTTTGGGGTTTTGTTGGTGTTTTTCAAAATCTGAAAAGATATGAACGTGAATGGTTAATGTCATACCATAATATTTTCAGAAACACCTAAATTCAAATTCTTTCATAAGAATACTTGGACATACTTTAATACTTAAAAAAAGAAAAAAATCACTCATAATTCCAAGCAAGGAATATTAAGTGCTAATAAAATTCTGTGTAATGACCAGACATTAACAGTGCCAAGCTAAGTCTGGAGTAACTCAAGCAAAATAAGAATTTTCTAATCTTTTCCCCACATTGCCAGAGTCAAGACTGCAGAATTCCTTTGGAATGACACTCTTAAAATCTCTTCTGCTAGACCTTTATTTAATGTAAAGAATACTTACATGAATACTCTGCTGTAGATCCCTGAATACCTTAACTCTAAGTTTTTAAATAGAACTCTAATCGCAACTACAGACAATTTTTGCTTTTCAGTGCTTGAAATGATCTTTCTGTTACAGAAAGATGAGGAGGGACCCCGTACTCCGTTTCCTGGAGAAGGAAGAATGACCACTTCCCATTGTCCTTGTCC
This sequence comes from Ibidorhyncha struthersii, assembly GCA_013398815.1. Lineage (NCBI taxonomy): Eukaryota > Metazoa > Chordata > Aves > Charadriiformes > Charadriidae > Ibidorhyncha > Ibidorhyncha struthersii. The sequence continues at coordinate 259,768 of VZSZ01000054.1, read as the reverse complement.
AGCATAGACACATCTCACTAGCACACTCTCAAATGTCATCTTGGAAATTTTTGGTTTTAACAGGTGGACAGAGCTCAGTACTCAAACAAGGGTACCAGTCAACTACACTCTCAGCTGTGGATGTGGTTTCTCATGATTCTCTGCGCAAACAGCTTGTTGCTGTTGAAAGCAGGGTCTTCATCTTCCCCATATCTGGCTCTAAAGGCGATCACAAAACATGTACACTGTATTTATTATTATTTTGTTATATAACTGAGAATCAAACCCACAAACTTTAGAAAACTTCATAAAAGCAACACTTCGTCAAGAAACAAACATTCCTGCCTCTTTTTGCCATCCTACCTTAAGATCAGAAGCCATAAAGGCTCATTCTTTCCTGAATTCAATGGAAAAACGGAGAACTTTGCAAGAAGACTAACTTAGAGATGACTTTTCTCAGTTAGTCAGATATTTTAATTCCTTCTTCTTTTCCTGCTACAAATGTAATGATACTACCAAAATACTGTTTAAACAAAGAAAAACAATCAAACAACAAAAACACCTCTTACAGACATACTGATACTACAATATTGTTAAAAAACCCAAACCTTTTGTAGATTTATTATTAACACACACGACCTCAGTTTTTCCCTACAGAACATAAAAATTCATGTCCTTGTATGAAAACATTTACATGCAATTTCTAAGCATTAAAAATTAGTAAGAAAAACAGCTAAAAACGCGCTTATACTGTAATGCATACTGAATCTGCATCATGCTCAGAGAGCCATGCCCCTCCTAAGGCAAAATACTACCTCGGTTTACAGTATCACTACAGCCAGCCTCAGTTCCTTTCCAGAATATTTAAGCCTGTGTCCACAAGCCTGATAGCCAGTGCTGTCATTTCTTTCAGTATAATTTGGAAAGCAGCAGGAAACATGGCTCTCAAAGAATGCAGGAATACCTGACACACACAAGCAGAACACAACCTACTGTCCACTCTGAGCCCGTTTTTGAAGTCTGATTAAGTATGCTCTACTGCAACTTAACCATGGCAAACCCCTCCCAGGATTAAGAATTCTTGGCCAGAATACCGTAACAGATTAATATTCTTCTGCTGTATAAAACCATGACAAACTCTTATTGTAGACATACATTCTTTTGGCAGGACTAGGGGAGGAGGTTATATCTAGTTCACAGAAAATTAGGTGACCCATTTCATAAGCAAATATAAACTGCATATTGAAGTTTGTAAGCATTTCACAGGTACTCTCCCTCAACAGAAATTTGGAAGAGTTTTATCACAAATTCTGCATACAGCTAGATTAATTATAAATGCAGGAGGAAGGAAGTTCGCTTTTACAACCTCAGTCAAACAAAAAACCATTATATCATCTTAACAGCTGTGTAACAGTTTGGCAAGCCTCAGAGTAAAGTTTTTTTCTGAACATCCCAAAAGAACAATTATTTTTGTTTCCTCAAAAATATCTTCTTTGGTATAAAGACCTCTCTAAGGATTGAGCCAGATGAATAAACTACAGAATACAACACTAAAAGTGGAATGTGTACCACAATGACTATTTTTACTGCTAAAGCAGCTGTACCGAGTTGACCACACTGTATAAGGAATGTCATTTGTGACACTAGAAATGGTAATTACTTGGACCGCATTCACATCTTGTTAAGGACAAGGGTTGGCAACCGATCTGCATTAATTTGCTGTAGCCAAAATGAACCACAAAGTGGCAAAAATAGCTATTTAAAATATAGGTGACAGCAACCAGTTTAAAAGCCACACTACAGTAAGTCTCTTAATTCATTAGCACCTCAATATTTAAAAGCAAAGTAATTTCCAAGTTGAGTTTGCCAACTATGAAAAAGTTTATGCAGATACAAAATTTTGTGGAACATTCCATTAGCCTACGGTCTCATTTCCTCTGGTTGCTAACAGTGAGGTGTGAATTGGCTGCAATATTTTTAATTTCATTTTTTGTAGAAAAGATGACGCTGGAATCTTAGCTCTCTATCTCAAGCTGAATTAAATCAAAAAGAAGCAGCACCATGAAAGGATTTACAAAGAAGCTTAAAAAATATATATTATTTCAAGGCTTTTATTGCTTTTCTATCTTCCTTCAGACCTCTAAATGCCCATTCAGGTTTAAGTCTTGCTCAGGCAACTTCTTCCTATTATCTTTCCAAAGGATTTATGAAGTTTTGCTGATAGGAGCTACAGCCCAGCATACCTTAAAGGGCCAGCGTGTGACAAATCAGAACAAGTTTACAAGCCAAAAAAGGAAATAATTTTTGCAGAATTATAAATTTCATTCCACTAGGAGCTTTCTGCACATTCTCCCTGCATCCCAACACCTCTCTGCAGTAAAGGTAGCTTATAATTACTAAAATATATAGTATGTATACTTATTTATGAGTAACTTCTGCCAGGGGCAACATCCAGACTGTAAAGGCACATTGCATTTGATAGTGCCACACATCTGTTTCCATCAGCAGATGGGGAACACTGGAATATCCCATGGTGGCCAAGAAGGCCAATGGCATCCTGGGGTGCATCAAGCAGAGTGTGGCCAGCAGCTCGAGGGAGGTCATCCTCCCCCTCTACTCTGCCCTGGTGAGGCCGCATCTGGAGTACTGCGTCCAGTTCTGGGCTCCCCAGTTCAAGAAGGACAGGGAACTGCTGGAGAGGGTCCAGCAAAGGGCTACGAAGATGATTAGGGGATTGGAGCATCTTTCTTATGGGGAAAGGCTTAGGCACTTGGGTTTTTTTAGTGTCGAGAAAAGAAGACTGAGGGGTAGATCTTATCAATGCTTATAAATACTTAAAGGGAGGGTGCCAGGTAGATGGGAACAGTCTTTTTTCAGTGGTGCCCAGTGATAGAACAAGAGGTAAAGGGCCCAAACTTGAACATAGGAAGTTCCATCTTAACATGAGGAGGAACTTCTTTACTTTGAGGGTGGCAGAGCATTGGAACAGGCTGCCCAGAGAGGTTGTGGAGTCTCCCACACTGGAGACATTCAAAACCTGCCTGGACACTGTCCTGTGCAACCTGTTGTAGGTGACCCTGCTTTGGCAGAGGGGTTGGACTAGATGATCTCCAGAGGTCCCTTCCAACCCTGACCATTCTGTGAATGAAACGAAGCTTCTTCTTTGGAGGCCTTGAAATCTATACTGGTGGTGGACTTCATCCTTCTTTACCGTTCAGAATCAGAGATGTTATTCCATCTCAAAGATGAGGTATTACAGATCTTATTATTAAATCACCACCTCTGCTTTTTCTTCCCCACCCCCTTCTCCTTTTCATTCACAAGCAGCATGTTAAAGTGCATTCATACAGGTCAGGGCATCACATCCTGTTCACTTACATCACAACTACTCGTTCACTTGACTAACTCTAAAGTATGCAGAGGGATGTGCAGACAAAATGATCCTGTAACTAGAAATACAGCTCTTTTGTCAAGGTATCCTCTGACATTAATCTCCCCTCTCCTTCTACTCAGTAGTAAAAGGAGACAAAACTGTGAAGAAACCGTTTGGTTCCTGACCATCAAAACAAACAAGTAACTTCCAAAAAACTGGAAAATTAGGGCAAGGTAGAACTCCAGCTTTTCAATTAGTACAGCGCATCAGTAAAACCAACAAACATAATGAAATCTAATTTTAAAATGGATAGTCTAACTTCAGTAAAACATTTTCAGAATCTGATCAGTGCCTTTTGATTTTAAGCCTAGCATCCAAGAACACTTTAATCAACACTTTGCTTTTCCGGAAGACTTCTAGTGATTTAACAGGGCTTGTGCCACACTAGACTTCAGATGAAAGTGTTTCACGAAGAAAATGGCTTTCCACACTGCAGCCTGATAAAAGACAAGCTGCTTGGTTCTAAGCATAAATGAGGGAAGTTACCTTTGGGCCTTCAAGGCATCTGAATTTTGATAGCACACAGATGTATTAGGAGAAGAATAAGAGATTGAATAATGTTATTTGTGACTCAATGGCTGAAAGGATCTGACATAACTCAAAGCAACAGCTTTTAGACAGGTCAAATGATAACAAAACATTTCATTAAAAAAAAAAAATATCCACCAACATCCAAGATATATATCTAGGCTTGACAATCCCCGAGCATTTCTGGTGCATTTAATCTCTATATACTTTTGTATAAATTGGAACATCAAGAAGTTGACTGCTAAATTGCTTTTGCAGGTTGGGGTAGGACAAAAATAAGACTTTAAATCAGGTCAAGGACAACCCAAGCATTTAATAAAGTACAAAAGAAAAGTTTAGAAAAATCCCCTATACTTGTTGACACCACTACGTAAAATATTTCAGATGCAGCACCCAAAGTAACATCAGGATATAAATTAAAAAAAAATAATAAATCTAGTTAACAATGTCATGTCTAAACACAGAAATCATCCACAAGTTCAGTTCATAGGTCATGCTGTATAAGAATTAGACGAAACATGTTAACAAAGCAGTTTAAAAATTCTACTAATTTTTATTATTAGTAAAATTAATGTTCTAGGCTTTTCCCACTGTTAAGTCCTGCAAAAGCCTTTACAACTGCTGGAGTGACTAACTCCAATCACTTGATTATGGTACTGGACAGTCCTTGATGCAAAGCTCCCACAGAAGTACAAACACATCGTCACCCCCCTCTCATAATCAAGTACGAAAAGGAGCCAGAAGACCTCTCCTTCCCATCGTAAGAAAAAGCTTAAGATTAAACTATCTGCAGGGTGAAGCAGACAATCCAAGCAATTTGTATACATGCAAAGTCAGAAAATCCAACTTTCTCTATATAAATCTTCCAATTCATCTAAAACAAATTAGGTTGTATTTTTCCAAGAGGAAATGATAGCAGAAAGAAGAAACAGTGTTAAAAAGTCAAGAAACATCAGACTTACAATAGCGTATTTGGGATTGAACAACATTACAAACATACAAAAGACAGTATGCCATTTAAAATGTACTTGTACAACTCACAGCCTGGAAGGAAAACCTCAAAAAGCTTTTTCTTAAAAACCCAACCAAGCAAAAAACAACACACACCCAAAAAACCAAAACACACACCAAACCCAAAACCAAACAAAAAAACACAAACAACAAAGACCCAACCATGAGACTCCTCACCCTTTTTCAAGTAAAGAAAAGTAAGTGAGAGAAGCTCACCTTTTGTAAGAAAAAGAAAAACAAGTCCAAAAGTCAGTGGAAGAAAGTTGGGAAAGATTTCCATACATTGCTGTTGTTGCAATGCTAAACATCGCTGGTCACATGGACCAAGGATGGATTCCCAGTACTCACTGCTATCATGTTCTAGCTGCAACTGTATTAGAGAGGTTAGAAAGGAAAAACCTTTATTTTTATTTATACCAGTATACTTTTTGCACACTTCTCATAAAAAGCACTAGACAAAAGGCTGGTATTACCAACATAATCCATTACTAAAAGTCCTCAAATACGTATGTCTCAATAAATAAATCCTTAGAAGGTGGGGGTTTTTTGTATTAAACTACTTATACACAAGGTAGGGTTTAAGTTGCGCTGGTGAAGCTGAAGCAACTTCTGTTCATGTCATAGAGCTGGATTTGGATTCTGTTGAAGATGCTCTTTTGCATTTGACAGAACACACTTCAACACACTTTGAAGGATGATATATACCAATAGAATAAATAAGGAAGCAATTACGTGGGCCCATCATATTGAAGGAAGTCGTACAAACAATTATGTTTTACTAAACTTAGAGAAAGCTGAAGATAGGGGTCATGTTTTGCTCTCCTTTTATTGTTTAACAGTATTCTCAAATCTTAACCTCACATTCTGATATTGCCTGAATATACAGCAGTAAAGCAAAAGACTGACAGAACTGTAATCAGTGAAAAGTTAGTATAATAACCACTCTTTGGAAGACTGGTCATCAAGGTGCACATGGAAGTTTTAGTCAAGAAGCTAGCCAAAATTCATTATTTACTGCACGGTAGCTAGAAAGATGAGCAGTGAATGACTCAACAAATAGGTGCTAGTATGCTGTAACATCAGTCGCAGCTGGTCTGTCAGAGCTGCCAGTGGACCTTCACACTTATTAGGGGAACTGACTGGCTACAGTCCCACAGCACTACCACTGAGAATGACTACCAGGAGTCCATGCCTGGATGTTTGCTCTATTTTTATGTCACTGTCTCTATCCAATTCAGTGCAACCACTTATGAGATCTGGAGATGAAACAGCTCAGTCACAAGCCAGAGCATGCCCCACAACATCATTTGCGAAGAAATACCTGTAAAAAAATGGGATGCATAAAACCTTGTTTATTCCTGGTCTTAGCTTTTATCTGATGTCACAACCTTTCCTCAGAAGAAAACAATTAAAAGAGCAATACATCTGTGGAATCGTTCACAGTCTTCTGTGTTAAGTACTAAGGTCAACTCTAACAGTACTTCTATTACAGCTCTATTATTCTTGACATTTTATATTTTTTAAAATGGTATCAAATCACAGAAAGCAAGTTCTCAGCCCCTTTTTCAACTCTTGTTCATCAGCTAAAGAATTTCTTCCAGCTGGGAAGAATATGCATAAAGCACAGGACTTGCTTAACTAATTATACTATCCAACCTCCCCCCTGTCCATTTTGACATGGGGAACACCAAGAATAATATTACATCCACTGAAAACTGGACAGAATATCTCCTGTGGGACAATTCTAGCCAAACTTAAGAGCATGCACACAAACACAAGCCCAAGTACAGGAAGGAATTGAGCACAGAAAAAAAGATTTTTCTACCTATCCAGTTTCAAACCAAGCAGCATTTCAGAAGCAAACATTCCAAGACCAATACCCAAAAAGAGGATGAGAACGCTAAACATACAACTTTCAAAACCATTTGTTGTCTGCAACTCAGCTAGAGAACTGGGAGACTGCATAAAGAAAAAAACCATGCATGTAAGAGTACAGCAGAAAAAGTGTGGTTCAAAGAAGACAAGGACAGCACTTAATCCATAATATAATGCTTCCTCTGTGGCAGACTTAACTTCCTCTTTTTAAATAATGTCCTACTCCTCAAGATACTATACAAGATCAGCAATACACACAGAAGGCACAGATCAATTTTTTACAGAAGGCAAAGTCATGGATATCATTTCAGTGCTTATCTCGCTCATCTTTGGAAAGAAAAAGATTGGTTAGTTACAAACAGATTTTCTAAACGTTATATATAAAATATATTAAGCATAGTGGCAATAAAAACATGAAAACTACACAGTTATCAATCTGTATTCCATTAAATACCAGGCTACTGCATGCACACCTAATGACAGGAAGATCATCGTTTTTTACTAGTATTGAAATACAAGCCTCAAACTGTATGTTCAAACTAGTTCCATGCAACTACACGGATGATTCTTGATGCACATAGCACCAGACTGCTGCTACTCTTCTGCCCCCCAGTGAAATGTTACGAATCACATTATAGATGCAAGCTGAACTTCAGAAATTACGAAAGAAATATTAAGTAAAGGGCTTCTTTTACTGGACCTTCAATTCCCTCACAAAGTAGTGTTCTTTAGTTTGGCAGATTACTCCATCACAGCACTACAGTTACCCACAATGAGTCATGTTGGGCAAAATTTTAAATTTTCTTTTCACAAGTGAATGAGTAATAACATTTCAACTGGTTAACCATCTACGTATTCAAAATTCTATTAAAGGAAACCAACTTCATACACTAGATACCACTGTTTTGATGTCACACTGGCTGTCACTATACCCCAAAAAGTTTGATACTTCAGTGTGAGTGTCTTGGAATAAATTGATAAAAGGTGATGATTTAAGATGCATACTTCATATACAGTATCCAGATACAAAACAATGTATTTAATCATACTGGAAAAAACAAGAAAAGCCCTAATTTTGAACATATGTTAATTCCATATTTCGTCAATAATACTGCCTGAATCATGCTAAAATAGCAACTTTTAAAGCAAAGCAATCCAGCAAAAGTCATTTTTGGAATGAAGAAGCAGCTGCTGAATTTATCAGTAGGCTATGCCTTCTCAACCCTTATGGCACATCATAACGTAGTGAAAGCATGTGCAGTTGTAAACCCAAATATTTAAATCCACACTGGAAGGCAAAAAGAATGCAGACAACATAAGGTCAGCTGCAATTTTTAACATTTTCGTAAGAGAACAACTGGCCCTTTATCTTGCTTTTCAACACACTCTAAAGTAGAAAAAGATTTTAAGCAGCTTTAACTGCAATAATGTACTACACAAGACATATCAATATCTTGTAACATTTTATCATGTTTCATCAGATCATGTATATAGAAATTTTGTTCCCAAATGCTCACAGCCTGTCAAGAGTTGTATCAAAGGGTATGCCAGATTAACTGTATCTCAGAAAATTAATAATGAGCATAAATACAGAAAACTAAAAAGTTCTGGCCTTCTAATTTTAGGTGAGGCACATTTTAAACAAAAGGAAGACAGTGTACCTTCAAGCTTGGAAAAAAAAATAAAAATGGAGAGGTGGAATCCAGGCTCAGAAGGTAGGGGGTTTAATTATGCTTTACAAAACAGAGAAACTAAATAAAGTCTTTGGAAGACACTGCTTTAAAGCACATTCTCCTGTTTTACAAACACTTGAGACCTATTTTAATACCAGTTTCAGGTTCAGTTCTCATTTCTCAAATGCTAATGCACCTTTTACTTCACAGTGTACAAAGACATGAGGTTGGCCCAAGGTCAAATTATACAGGGACATAGCAATTTTTACTGTCATCTTCAAAATAAGAAAGTATATGCTTCACAAGAATTAGTGGAAAAAAGTAATTATCAGAAGGTCCTAGATATGAAGAATAATTTTAAAAGTCACAGATAGTAAAATAACATGCCTCATGTACTGCACTCAGATCAGTCTTTAGGCCAGAAAGCAAGCAACAGCAGTTCAATTTAAATTCTTCTCACGACAATGACAGCAGACAGCCTGTACATTAAATCAAAGGAATTCGTGTCAAGTGACAATGTTTTTTTCCTTCACTATGTGTATTTTAAATTTAAAGGCCACACAAACCTAACATACTTTTGAAGGATCTAGGCCCAGAAAAAGAGACACATAAATTAATTCCCCAAACTTTTGGGCATAACAGTCTATCCAAGCTAACTTCCTACATGACACTTGTAAATAACTACCTGGTACTTCAGGAGGATGAAGATTGACACCCCTTTTCAAAAAGAGAGGCACCCAAGTCATCACATTTCTGAAATGAAACACCACTGAAGTTGAAAGTGCACAGTCTGAAAATACTTTGTTTGCTCTACACTGGACTTTCAACCCAACAACGTATGCTAGTCATTCCAGGAATATTCCATTCCAGTTGATAAAAGATAATTTAAGATTTTTCATTGCAAAGTAGTAATAACTAATTCCAAGGGATTTTTTAAAATTGTTGTTGCTTTTGAGGACCTTTTAAAGTTTTTGCACAGATTCAAGCTAAACAGGAATAAGCAATACGAAAATAGAAAGTTTCATTCAAGCTAATCACAAGCACTTGAGCAGGGGTTTGTTTTCTATTTTAACAAGAAAGTCTCTGATTTCCACTAACTAAGATAGCAAACGCAAAAGGTTAAGCTGTACGCTGCACTATCAACTGGAGCTTAGTTAATACAGAGCAGCCTTCATAAAGACACTGCATGTTTCACTTTAAGACTGTGACATGGATATGTGGTTCCTCCTAAAAACTTCACCCATTTCCCTATTGCTTCAATTTTCCCCTCTGCCAGCTGCCAGAAGGGAAGACAGCATTTCCCCCTTTTCTATGGGACCCTCCTTCTTCAATGTAATTGCTGAAAATGAGACTTCTCCCTTCTGCTATGCTTCTTGGGAAGAATCTCTGAGGTCTCTAATCCAGAACAACTGAGCATTTATTTAGGAATATAATTCCTTTCCTTCCTGCGTGGGCGGGAATTTATTGTTGGTACTCTCGTCTGACAAATAACCTTTCAGTTTCACAGAACAGATCATAAGATATCGCTAAGTTACTTATTGATAGACATACCTGAGTAGAGGTGAAAGAAAAAGTGATCTTCTGTTACCCAGCTTCAGGTAGAGTTGTTCTCCTGACCTGTGACGTGCTCAGAGATGGCCAAAGGAATTCAGAAGTTTTAACCAATATTACTACCTTGCAAAGTTATTAGTGAGTAAGAACTACTGGCTTTCCCACCTCTCTCCCCTAAATAAAATGCCACTTTTTAATAGATACAAGTGCTTTTCTTAAGCCCTCAGACACAACTACTGTTAACTAAAATCTAAACTACTAGAAATATTGGTCACTGATACACACAACAAACAAGCAGAATGCTTTTTCAGGAATAGCATGCAATCATTCATGTTTCTATCAAAGCCACTCAGAACTACACGTCCAAGTAAAAGGTCATTTTCTTAAGTTGCACATTAAGGAGATAAGTGACAACTTCCTCAGAGAACAGAGGCCTATAAGGCATTTATCTTCAAAGGTTCAGAACAACTGAAGGAGTTTTTTCCACTATGGGAATTATTTTTTTTAAATTCTCTATAAAATGCATTTGTGTAAAAGGCCTTTAGTCACCTGTGAAGAAGAATGATTACAGACACCTGGAAAGTCCAAACTTGCATTGGTGTATTAAAGCAGATTCCAACAATGATTAACTCAATTTTGAATGGCGCAACAAGATCACAGTGATCCTTCTAGCAAGGAGAAAAGCAGGAAGCAAGGATAAATAAAAGAGCTAACTAAGGATAAATAGAGCTTGGAATGCTTGGCTTCTGGCATGGAATCAAAAATCCTATGCAAGATGCCTCATCATTATACAGGCATGAACTAGACAAGTCAGGATGAAATCGAAAACAACCATACATGAATGGGAAACTACCTAGGAGTAGCCAACAGCACAATACCAAAGACTGAGGCTTTATTTTAAGTCCAGACACAATTCATCAGTAATGCACCTCCCATAGAACAACTGTGAGGATCCTCCCTGGGCTGTGAACATTGCCCTGACTTCTGAAGGAAGCTAGAGTAGATACACCATTTATTTCACATAGGGTGCCTTGTCCTTGTAGACAGAGTTCCAGAGTTAACACTCTGAAACTTAAGAACTTCAGATCTTAACTTATCTTTGTGTATTCCCAGCAAATTATATGAGAAAACCTGAGGCAACACTGTCATAGAAAGAAATGGTTTCACATTTGTTAGAGAGTACATATCTTCCTACCTAATTCAATACTTCTTGTTCTAAACCATAAAGAAGAGGAATAACAAGCAATGAGCTCAGACAAAAAGTAGAAAAGAACACAGGATTAAAATTAAGGCAATTACTATGCAAGTACAGTATTTCTGCAAAACTAATAAGTTTCCCAGGCCAATTTAACCTTTGGAAGATCATCATTAAGCTGCAAAAATCAGTCCCATTCATGAGATGTTTGAAGACATCTTGAAAACTTACTGTTTTCAATATCGAGCTAGAACCCCATCCCCCTTTTGTAAACCAACTTGCCTAAGTAAGTACAGATAACATTTGTCATCTAGATACGAAAGTTAATTCATTTACAAAATCATGCTGCAAAGTATTTTCTACAACAAATTCTGAAACCCTGGATAGATGCCTTTTAATACTCATAAGATGCAAATAGCAGCCTGGAAGGGAGTTTGTCTTTATTTTTTAAAATGCTTTTACCTCCCAGAGATAAAAGAAACTTTAGTTTTGCAAAACTACGTAAACATGGTCTAGGAAAATGTATAAAAGGATGTAGCTTCTCTTTGTCTCCCAACAGCTTCCCAAAGATAGACCCTTTCACCGCAACTCATCATCCCTTCAATTTTACTAACTTGGCATGCTGTGGATCATGCTGTGAACTGAATCACAGAACTTACGTCTATCAAATCTCACCAGTCTCTTCTTTTTAAGAGTATTTTTAAGACACAACAATTTAGCGATCACTAAAGCTAAGTAAGACCTAAGGATATTTCTGCCAGGAAAAGCATAAAGAAAAAATTAATTGTCTCTAATCTCAATTGCTTCTCTTTTGGTCCTATTAACACCATTTCATTAAGAGACCTACTAGAAAACACACCGAGTGGAACGTACAACCCTTGAGACTGGGTCAGCACCATCAGAGATGCAAGCAGGAAGAACTGCAAACCCGTGGCCATTCCCGGCACAGCAAATGCATCTGTACAGAGATTAATGACCGGAAGAAGTTTATAAACAATACACAGAGCAACTTTACTTCCTCCAAAGAACCTGCACTTTTTTTTTTTTCTAATGCTATCTTCTATAGCATCTATAACAAAGACTATCAGTGACTTCTCATCATTAAGAGATGGAAAGAGGAAAGACGGAAAGCCAGCAAGCACGTATGCAAGCTGTTTCCTTCCGAACGTTTGTCTTTCCACAAATGGTATATCGCAAGGATCAGTTCAGCAACTTCACAGAGTTAAACGTGACAGTACCACTACAAATCTACAAGCAGTTTGACAGAGAGGAAAATCTGTCAGTTTCAGTATACTTTCTCAGAGATTAAGCCAATCAAATAAGCATTTTAGACAGAGATATTCTATCATAATAATCAATGAAACAATTTAAAAGAAATCCAGAGAAATTTAAAAAAATAAAATAATTAAGTCTTTTGGATGCTTCTGAAAACATTTTTCCTTTTACAATGACTAACTGGATTTCAGAAAATAAAGTAAAATTTTGCACAGAGTAATCCTTGAAGGGTTTGCAGTACCTCCAGAGTTTTTTCACAAGTCACTAATACACGAAGGTAGGATAGTAGGAGTAGAAGCTACTTGTTCAACAACAGTTTCAGTTTGGGGAAGCACTTTTACCAGGACTCTGTAACCAAGTCTAGACATTAAGACTACGATCACCTAGAATGAACTACCTTTTCTATGCTAAAGTTGGGTGTTCTCAAAGCAGAAAAGTGGTAATAAATTACAGAACTTGCATCAAGATGAATTCTGTTCATGTATCATTGGAAAGCAACAAGCTTTATTTGGAACTATTCTTTAGGGAGCAAACTACTAAACTGCTCCTACTACTGGAAGAGCCACAAAGGCAACAATTAAAAAAAACAACTATGAGAAGCAGTTGTATTGCACACCTCAACTCTAAGCACAGCACAGTTATACTTTCTTTTTATTTTTCTTTAACCCAGTATTAAGGACAAAAAGATATGCCAGGAATACTACAGGTCCTACAAACACAGAAAATTTTGGGGAAAGGGAAGGACATGATCAGATAATCACAACACTGGCAGTAGCAAAGGACGCTATGCCAGCAACAGGCAGTGGACTTCAACTCTCACTATCACATGAACAGAAGTTTCTGCCAGTCCCCATGCAACTGCTCCCAAAGCTTTCTGAAGGGTAAAGTTATCAGAGAGCATGTAGGATGCCAATTAGTCTCCCTCCAGACCCTTTCTGCATACGTTTTATTTTGCGTATTCCTCCACTTCATACATGCATTTGCGAGAAATTATCAGGTTCTCTAATTAACTTCTTGAAGACTTTTTTAGAGGAAAGTGCAATACTGACACGTAATAAAACTGAACAGAGCCACAAAACTGGAGAATGATGTCACTTCTTGCTCCTGTTTCTTTCTAATCCTGACCTGCTAGAAATCAGCTATTGTGCTATAACAGTAGGAAATAGTAAGATGGTTTGGATCTGTGTGTAACAGCTTAAGCAAAAGAGCACTCTGTTTTACTATACGAACACAACTTACTATTCTAAACACTTACATTGTCAGAGTACTGACAACCTTACACATTACAAGACCATTTCAGCAGATGTCAAATACAACAATTAGAACAATACAACATTAACATTCCAATAAGGGATGATACTTAAAATAGTTTTCACACAAGACGTGAACAATCCTCATTCAGTTTACCATTTTCTCTATGCAACATCAGTGCATTTTTACCAGCAACTTCAGTTCTTGAACACTTTAAAATATTTACTCAAGAAAAGTAAATATATCCTAACAGTTTTGCTGCTGTGTAACTTTCAACTTACACACTACTCTCCTAAAAAGACAGACCAGAAGCAATGAAGATTCAATCACCTTTCTGACTTCATCAACTTAAATGAATCTGATGAATTTCTGTAACTAGAAATTCAGTAAGAGGTAAAAATTGTGTTCTATGACTAAAAAGTTTTAAAACTATTTTTACAGTAGCTCTGGAATTCCTCCTCCCTCCCCAGTCCTCTCTATAGAATTCAACTAACTCATTATGAAATAAGACGTCAAAAAATAATTTTCCTAATATTTAACCTCAGGCCAGTTTCAAATTCTCATGCACATCATCTTCCTCCATACGATTACTAACAAATAGAGCGACAGCTCACAGAACAAGACATTTCAAGTGCTCTTCATTAATAGATGTATGGGGAAAAAAAGCAAGCTCAACAAAAATATTATTCCATGTAACATCTTACATTAAACAATTCAACTAAAGCCTGTCCTAGCAAATAATTAAAATTACTACTTAGGACAAAATAGAGAAGTGACTTTAACTTATTGAAAAGTCAAAAAGTATCAGCCAATGTACCTGGATCAAGTTGCATAAGAATTATACTGCACATACTTTTCTTCGTCTTTATAAGATTTTCAACTACAAGGATGATTATTAGCAACCTGAGTCATCAAGGAATTTTACTTGTCTTTCTCATAAGGACTGATATGCTTAATTGGATAGTTATTACCAATTTCTAGTATTAACCTCTTGAAAATAATATGCCATTTTCAATGAACACACTTTTTAAGTGATGATAATGCTTGCAGATTAACAAGAAGAAACTTAAATCCCTTGCCAATCTGAAGGACAATTATAACAGGCAATTATAGCCCAAGTTTCTTCACTGGCATTCCCTAACCTTGTAGACACTCTTAAAGGTAGAGAGCATTCAACGCATGTACTCACTCAAATTCCACGACTGATAATTATATTTTTTGAATGCTTAAAAGGACTCACTCAATACAACTTTGTTTTTGTAATTTACATTTCCTTAAACAAAATTAACATTCCATATAGAAATATGTTAAATGTGACTACTTAGCAGTCTGCTGTCATTTCTACATATTATTGAACCTCAGCAATAAAACAGATATGGATTGCCCCTTTTTATAAAGATTGTTTATCTGAGATTGCCTGATTCAGCTGTAAATCAACATGTTTTCTTCTAGCAATCGCATAGAAAGGGTGTGAAACATCACAAAATAAGCATCCATCAGTGTTCGGTTTATTGTTGGGGGCTGAAATGCAAGTTGGACATTCTTGGCTTTGATAAGTGCCCGTAACAAGTTCTAGATTTAATCAGCAGGGTCCTCAGTATGAACAGGTGTTAATGGGAAGCTGTGAAGCACATTATTTCAGTTCTACTTGAAAATTCAGTAATAAAACTATTGTTTAACATACAGAAAAGGCAGTGTGATTATTTTGCAACCTTTGGCTTAATTTGTAACCAAGAGATTTTGATTTTTCTACTATTAAGAATGCGATCTAAATTACTTAACGTCTGGGATCTCCAGAACCATTCTTCTTAGTATTTGCCTAACTGGCTTAGTCACTCAGATTTAACTCTGTCCCGGTCTGATTGATTTATTTTTTTTTTCCCCTCCAGTGGCTGAAAGACATTTGAAGATGGACGGCAAGTTGTACAGCTAGTAAAGATCAGATTAATACCGCATAAAGATGCTCCATTAAGAGCACAAAGAAATAACCATTTCTGGCTAGAAAAGCTAGCTGATTTTACTAAAAATCTTGATGCTGAAGGAAGAGATAAGGGAGCATATGTTCATATTCTTGCAAAATTCAAATAAAGAAGCAACACAATAGCTTTACTGCTAAAAAAACATTCAGTGGTTTGGGGGACGGGAGAAATGAGGCAATATCCACATATGCTGATACTCAGAAGACTAAGACGATCTCTTGAAAAATAAGGCCTCTTAAAATCAATAAAATTGAACCACTACCTGCAAAAGTTACCACAGCAGTCTCATACAATCCTTTAAACCAACAGGTGTTCTCTGTACCATGGCTTACCTTATCAAGAAAGGGACAGGCTGCAATACACATGAAGTTCAAAACAGTTCATGTCAATGCACTACTCCCTTGGAAAAAAAATATTTTAAATTAAAAGTCAAACCTGAAGGGTGTGGGCTCAAGATACTATGCAAGGAAGGCAGACTGGAGATTATATAAAATACATCAGTGCCACTTCCCACATTTATTTTTTTTATATTCCTTCAAAAGATTAACTACTTGTATACTACTGCTTTCTTGAACCGTGTCTTGTCCCTTAGCAATACTTTTCTGTCATCCCATGCTGAGTCAGAGAAACTGTGGTAGAAGACGTTTCATTGCATGTCATATGAGTCTAAAAACCAAGCCATTTAAAGGAAATAGCTATCTGAAAATTAAATTTGTAGGAGCACAGTAAATAAATTCCTTAGCGCCACTTACCTCCTTGTTCTATGAAAGCAAGCGTCTCCCTAATGTGGATTTCTGTAAGGTAATTTGAATGTCACCCACTGATACGAAAAACCACATACCAACTTAGGTGCAGAAAAACAGTTCCATATTCCGCTATCTACCACACCCACCCAAGAAGGATATCAGCATTATTAAATATGGACACATCTACATCTTTATAACTTATGTGTAAAGTATTCCCTAGAACTGGAATTTATGACCTATACTTTTGTTCTTCAAGATGATTTAGCAAGTGATTTTTCTGTTCCTCTATTTTAATAAGAAACTTCTCAGCAGAGAAAGCTGATTAAACAGACAGCAAAATGGGAAGATTTGCTGGTTTAGACCAGCAAATTCATATTTATTGTTACAATAAATATCTAAATTAATTCATCAATAAACACCTAAATTCCTTTTGCTGCTTAAAGGGGTTTTACAAGCTAATGTGTCCCTGTCTAGAGGACAGGGGAGTGAGGGGGAACAGAGGAAAAGGCAATTTGTTTAAAATGGAGTAGGTGTGATTCCACAGTAGTGTCCCATTTCTCCATCACATGAATGGCAGTGTAAAGATATTAGCCACATGAAGCAGAACACTTGTACCAAACCGAGTGTACCTGTACTCCTCCAGTAAAAGAGGAATTATACTACAAATACTGCTGTTTGTCCCCTTCTGAATACCCATGACCCAGTAAAAACATGAAGAGCCTTGAAACACTACTAAAAATGATAAAATGCAAAGGCAGTGCCCAAACACACAGATGACTATTTTCTGCCACACAAGGTACCCAATCCAAAACAAATAAAACCTTCCCAAATGACCAGGTAAGTCACTGGCTTCTTAAAACAACTAGCATTAATAAAGGAGAAAAATCAAGTATACCTATATGATTTTTACACAGGTCACATGACACTCATGTATACAGACACTCCTCCTTCCCCTCCCAGCATCAATGATTTTCCCCATGCGAAAAAATATACCACTCTCCACATCTTCATGAAAACCAATGCAGAGACCAGCCTTGCTTTGGAGGCTCTTCACAGACCAGCCTGCCCTCAGTAAGTCGTATAGCTAAAAAGCTGAAAAGATTTCAGGGCTCTCTTTTTTTTTTTTTTAACAAAACATTGTAACAAGCAATCCAAACCAACCTCTCCTTTCTGCACCAGGAAAGAGGATTTGAGCGCGTTTTGTTCGCCGGGTCTCACAGAGAGACTTGGCGATGCCGGTGCAGGGGACTCGACCGCCTGCAGCTCCACAGGGTGGAGACTCACCAAGCTGACATTGTCTGGATGCCACCGACTACATCCCTCGCGCATCCCCGGCTTACTTCCCAGCCTCTTCTGAGGCATGCCTTACACAGGGAAAACCCGGGAGGGAGAAACACA